>JAMKCH010077014.1:0-46345 GCA_023653785.1 Ophioderma brevispina | reverse complement strand
CGTTCTGTAAAAAAGTTAGCCGTCAGTTCTGGGAGTGTATAGGAGCTATTTTTTGTGAAAATTGGTCCATTTGCCAAATCCATCAAGAAAAAAAGGTATCCTAAAAAATGGTCAGGATCTCATGAAAATGACTATATATTTAATCCCTGTTTAGCTTACAGGTAGCAAAAAATTTAAAAGGTCTCTCTTGAGTTTGTGCAGGACTTTGAGTGTCAGTTAATGCATGTGGCACTGAGACTCTCTAATATGAAGGCCTATGCTGAATGATTGTAGGTCCATTCGAATGCTGAATAGCAGTTTGGCTGACAATTGTTCTGCCTTTTTCACACTTACTATAGGGTGATTTTTGCAGACACTATATAAATCCGCCAAACTTCTAACATTCATCTCAAACACATGCTTCAGTTGCATGGCCGCTCCCATCGACCGAGTTTATGTAAAAATGAAAAGCAGTTCTTCAGACCACTAGTGTCCACTGCTTTGTGATACACCTTTAAGTCACTCTCTGCACAAGTTGATTTCCAGTGAACTTGGACTGTGGTATGGTACCTTTAACCCTACCATGGCCTGCTTGGACCCATGACCCTCGTTTGATATATTTATTAAATTGGAGCGATAGCCCAAATTACTTGGTCTGAGCTATGAGTTGCAAAAATATTGAGCGAGGACGCAAGTCGAGCCCAATATTTAAAAACTCATAGCGAGACCAATTATATGGGCCTAAAGCATTCCAATTTTATCATTTCATGTTTTGGATCCGATATTTTCACACACTTGGATCTCAAACATGATAATGGTGGCAATCGGAGTTGAGGGGGTCAGGAACAAGCAATTAAAAAAAAGGTTAACCAAAACTTGCAAATCCACTTTAAATGTTTATTGAATAAACTATACCTTCTCCTCTCAAGACAAAGGTTGAGTAAGGTTTAACGTAAAGTTCTAGGCTGGTATTCTGAAAGGGAGAATAACTTTAGAACTGGTTTAAACCAGGGTAGTCCTACAAGAGGGGACCTTTGTTCCTTTCACAATTACTGTGAAAGTTAAATGTAACGGGTGAGAAAATTCCTCATGGATGGCTGAGAACAGCCATCCAATGAGGAATTTTCTCACCCGTTACATCACACTTTTTAGAGTATGTTGTAAGAAAAAAAGGTCCCCTCTGTAGGACTAACCTGGTTTAAACCCAGGGTCTAAAGTTAGTCTACCTTTCAGAATACCAACCTCAGTTTGTCTCTTGTACCTGCAATGAGTTACTTGTACTTGTGGTACTCTGTGTTGGCTTTCAATTTCATCAACATCAATTGACGGTAACCCGGCTAACAATAGTTCCAGCTCTTGCTCCATTGAAGATAGAGATGAGTCTTGGGGATAATGTCATAGAATCCTTCCAAGAAGCTGTCTATCTGTTTACGAATGGCTCCCGTCATTTTCATCTGGCATACCAGTGACACGTATTCTGCTTTGTTCTGTTCTGTACCGGGAATGTTACGCCCATTGGGTTTCAGGTCTCTAACGTCTGTCACACCAACTTCAAATCTGTGGGCAATTTACAATGTCTCAAATTTAATGTATTCAGCACAAAACACTAAACTGCATACTAAATACAGTTTCAATCAACAAAACTTTAGGAAGTTATATCTTGCCTTCTGATCCTAAATCTTTCCCCTTTAGATTACGCGCTGATTACTGAATTAATAATGGTCATAACAATCCCCTTTCAATTAAAATTGAAAATGTAATTTGTTAAAAAGGATTTTGAAATCTTTATTTCCCACTTGTTCAGGTCAGTGAATCATTTGAAATATTTCTCCAATTACATCTTGACATGCTTTCAATCGGAGAAAAATGATATATCTAGAACAAACAAGGCGAACTCTATTTACGAGATGCGTAAAATATGTCCCGCCGAATGTTGCGATCACTAACATGCGAAAAATGCCAACCTCAACACCCTACCCCTCCCCAATACCCGCAAAACACTCCACCCCCTACCCAACACCCGGGGGGCCCAAAAACCCCACACCCTCCCAAACACCCCAAAGTCCCAACACCCCACCTCATACCCAAAACCCCTGCAACACCCCCCCCTCTACACCCCTCAAACCCAACCTACTCCAATACCCATAAACACGGGCTCCCCTCTCCCCAACACCCCGACAACACTGTCATCCCCCCGCAACACCGGCATCCCTCCGCAACACCCCACCCCCTCCCCCAACAACCACAATACCCAAACCTCCCTCCCCCAACACCCCGCCCAATACCCAACCCTCCCCAACCCCTTGCAACACCCCACCCCCTCCCCAACACCCACTCCATCCCAAACACCCAACCCCATCCCCAACAACCAACCCCCTTCCCCAACACCTCACACCTCCCAAAGCATAGTAGTCTAATGTAGGAAGGAATTTTTGCCTCTCCGAGTACCATAGTTAAATAGTCATTTGCATACCTAAGCCGCATATATACATACTTTCAAATTGCAAAAACGATGAATGCCATGATGGACTATCATGTAATCGCGAAGGAATTTTGTGATGTTTTGATGTACCATTTGCCGATACATTATTACGAGATTTAATTAGCTCATTGCATACCTAACCCGCATGTATCCACAAATTTTCAAATTGCAAAAACATGCATGCCATGATGGACATTTCATGTAGCGAAGGAATGTGTGTGTCGATATACTGTTCAAAGATCAGCACATAGGGTTAACATTTTTATTCACAGACATTCCAGCGTTAACATTTTTTCACAGACTACGGAACTTACAGAAATTACAGGACATACGGACACACGGAGGAGCCATTTTTATCCCGTTCCGAACGTGTTCGGCGGGGACAAAAAATAAATGGGACATGTGTTGTGTCATCAATGACACATACCCTGATGTTTACATTTTCCTAATGACCAGTTTGGTGAACATCGGAAGAATAATGCCATATTGATTGTGTTTCGTTAAATAAAAAACTGCTTTTGTACAAATCTTTCTTTGTGTGGTACTTTTGACTCCAAATTTCCCCGTTTCACCTTTAACCCCATCACATAGATAGAGGGTCTGAAACTTGATGCATTATACATGAGCCTTAAGATCACACTACATAACAAACATGGAATGATGTATAAGAATAGGATGCCAGCGTGTGTTATCCAAAAATCTGAAGCAGCACATAAAAATTTGGGTTAAAAGGAACCAAACAACAGGATAAATAAACTGCAGAAGGAAATCTGGGAGCAAAAAAAATAACACGCTATTTGGAAAGTCTCATTTATTATGACAAAACCAGAATAAATCAAAATATCGAACTCCGCGAACACTTTTGTCAACTGATTTGAATTATTCAGTCCAATAAGTACATCCTGTGTAAAATTTCACTAAATTTCATTGCGGGCAAAATGATTTTTCTTCAAAATATAGTTTCCACGTCTTCTATGGAAAAGGGAGATAGAGGACGCTTATAACATACAAATCATGACCTTTGTGGCAAAGAGTGGTTCTATATAGATAGAGAGGCCAAAAGTTACGTCATTCTTTAGAAATTCATCGTTTCGCATGTTTGCCGACCACAAAGAAAACAGAGTACCAACAATAGAAGCAAATGGCTGCCTCGCTTCTTCCACATACTGTGGGTGCCGCTTTAATATACACTAATCGGGTATAGTGCTACCCAAATGAGGATGTGTAGAGGTGGCCAGGGTAATAATGTGCACCTGGATCATTGTGCTCAAGATACTCTTTTTCTCATAATGCAAGCGCGCTTAGGTGAAAGATGATTCATTGAGGCCGGGTTGATTTAAATCAAGAGAAGACGTCATTCATTCGTTGGTGGCCATGGTAGGACAAAATTTAACACCCAATCGCCACCCAACATCCACAACTGGATATTTTGCAGATTGTTTGTATCGAATTGACATTAGTGTGTATACAAGCACCCAAACTAATAATTATGCCGTGCATTGCAATATTCACAAGGCGGTTCTCGAACCACACGGTCCCCGGCCCGTCGCGTGTAAATGGAGGGATATCAATTTTAAGATCACAGGAGAATTGTGTGGAAATAGTGGTTCTCAAACCATGAGGCTGCTGCCATAGCAGTTGCAATTTGACGGTATAAATTGTTGACTATATGCCATTGACAAACTATTTGAGTTATTTGACCTAGAATGACCCTAACTTGACCTTGAAATGGGGATTCCTTCAAATTTTTTGGTTAGAAAATGTTGACACCGTCACCAAAGTTTCTGACCTACACCTGTTGAGTTAGTTGACCTTGAATCCCACGGACGTTGGAAATGCCCTTCAAAATTTTCGGCAATGAATGAACTAAACCTATCAGTTTTCATGACCATTATCAATGTGTATATGGATTTGACCTGGGATGACCCCACGACCTTGAAAGTGACCCTAAAAATTTTAGCACTGAAGGTTGACCACACCCACAAAGTTTCATCATCCTAACACATACTATGCTTTGACTTGGATGACCCCGCATGACCTGGAATGACCTATCAAATTTTTTGGAACTGATGCTGACCACACCCACCAAGTTTCATCATCCTCCCCACCTACTTAGTGGTTTTGACCTTGGATGACCCCGCATGACCTTGAAATGACCTTCAAATTTTTCGGGAGGAATTTTGACCACAGCCACCAAGTTTCATCACCTACCACATTGCAAGGGTTTTTTAGCAATTTATCCCATTTGACCTGGAAGGACCCGCCGGAACATGACCTTAAATGACCTTTTTTGGTACTGAATGTGACCACACCCACCAAGTTTCATCATCCTACCACAATTGACAAGGGGCTATAGAAATTTACTTCCATTTGACTTGAATGACCCACATGACCCTTTGGAAAATGACCTTCAACTTTTTCGGCACGAATGTTGACCACAACCACCAGTTTAATTCATCTGCCACAATTGGCAAGGCTTATAGCCAATTTATTATCCCATTTTTGACCGCATGACTTTGACCCATGACACACGCCCCACCTCCGAACTCATCCCCGTCTACTTGGGTGACATCTAAGGTGCGAAGATGGACACCTACTGCTTAGATCAAAGATATCGTGTTACAAGGCTTATAACAATATATCCTATTTTTGACCAAATTTGACCCTATTTTGACATATTTGGACCTTTGACCGATGTCACATGACCCACTTTACATCCAGCCAACGCCTACTTGAGATGCATCAATGTTGCGAAGATGGACACCCACACTGGCTAGATCCAGAGATATGTTGGGACACACACACGCACGCACACAACACACACGGAGCAGGGCATGATTTCTATAGTCCCCATTTGCCAACTAAAGTTGGGGGGGGGACCAGGGGACCAAAAATGTCAGCGGCCCAGCACGGACGACTGGTTGTGAATGGGCTTCACCCCCTTGTTTGTAGGCCAATATGACAAGATTCCCGCCAATGGATTTGTTGATTTTTGCAGAGATATAGCTCTTGAATGTCCCTACTTAATAGACCCCCCCCCCGGTTGTAAAATTGATGTCGGACATTTGCTAAAATGTTCTAAAAATAAAAGAGACAAATTTTGCATGGGGTTCATACAGCTAGGCTGTGATGAAAAAATTTAATTCAGGATTGATTTAAAAAAATCTAAATCTGGCATCTCTGAAAGAAGATTTTGCACGAAATTGAACTTTTGACCGATTCTGAACAAACCGTTTGGAACAATGGTTGACCCCGGAGCACACCCTGCACAGGAGATTCACTAGCTGTTTGATATACATGAGTCACATTGCCACAGTATTTCACTATGTAAGAACAGCAGCATTTTTAATGAAAATTACCCTCCCTGGCCCCTGACTTGCTTAGACCCGGCTGATCATATGGCATATTGGGTGCGTAAAGGGGGGGGGGGGGTTGTCACCAATTTTGGCTAAAAAGATTGTTGGGGGGGAGATATAAGCTTGCTGCAGCTGGATGTGACAGGGTAAAAAAACAAAAAAAGTGTTTATTTTTTTTATTTGTTTTCATTGTTTTAGGAAGGACTCCCAGATTTACCCAGTACTAGGTCCAAAAAGCAGTGTACTCTGGGTTAATAAACATAATCTTGGAAAACTTCAAGAGCACAAAAGTGCTCTAAATAAAAAATGTTACAACTTAATCTGACTGAAGGTAAGTTTCATACCCAAAACTGCCGGACACGTTCGTGCTCTAAAGAAACACCAAACCTTGATAGAATTGGGTAATCGTCGCTCTCCATGTCAGTGTACCTGTCAATAAATAAACAAAATTAGATAGTTATCAATAAGTCTGAAATCTAACATGAAATATGACTTGTGGTTATTTTCTTTTCATGCCAACACCAACGCGGTCAATGGATGTCACTTCAAAAATCATGCAGTAAGAATAATAAATCTTGAGCCTCACTAAAAACATAATTCTGGTCAACTCGCTTCCGTTTTAAGAATGCTTCGGTTTTTTTATGTGCAAATGAAACGGTTGTCAAAGGATGATACAGGCCCAAGCTTGTCTAAGGGTGAATTACCATTATAGTATATTCAAGTACTGATTTTAAAAAAAAAAGATTTGTGTAATTTTATAATGATTTTGTAAGTTTTCCCAGGCATTTATGAACATTTTTCAGCAGCTCTATCTGCTGATATTATTAGCATAAAGAGGGATGAAAACCGGTACTATAAGATCTTATTTAGAGTGTTGTATACTGGAGGAAACAGAACCAAGAAAAAACAACCTACTCGGCTAGCACGCTCGCTATATTCAGAATATGGAGCATGGGATGACTGTTATAGCCAATCAGAACAAATAAAACAAAATGGAAGTACTTAACGAACATTTGGCTGTTGACAGACCAAATGTGTAATACATGTGTCATTCACTACTCGCCAAGTTTAACCATTTACTTGGATTTGTGTTCAAGCAATTTCTGGGCTTTGCACACCAAGAATTTAAACAGTTAAAGCTTGGCCTGTTGTGACATGCAGCCCGCACAATTTTATGGGCTTGGCAGATGATATTGGGGTAACCGTTTAATGAAAAAATACATCAGTCCTCGGACCGCTTGTGCAGCCTGCCGTGGCAGTTAGTGAATGATAGGCCAAAACACGACGTGTGACCTTGATATGTGACCTTGGACCTCATAAACAAATGAGGGTTTTTCAAGTTAAAATGCATAACACACGTTCGGTTCCTACAGCTTGACCTCACATGGCCCTTGACCTGGTTATGTGACCTTTGCCTTCATTAACAAATAAAGGATCCCATTGTTGCACCTAGGACTCAAGTTTGTTTCCAACAAACTTTTCAAATGAGGTTATTTTACATTTAAGCCTCTTTACAACTGAACTCACATGACCTTTGACCTGACCTCATAAACAAATGGGGAATGCAATGTTGCATTCGGTTGACCAAGTTATGGTTTAACTTCCTCAAAGTATGAGGACATTTTACAGGCAAATGTTAACCCCTTTTTCACAAAGACAACAAAAGACATAAACTGTGGGACAAAGCGTGATCCCTAGGGCAGGCGACATAGAAAACAGTCTAGAGGGGAGAACTTATGTCTAGAAATCAAGTGAAGGTTCCGGCCAGAATTGCCTAAATCTCCCTAGCTGTTAGCAACGGTTCAGCTTTACTGCACTGAAGGGAAATTATGGGCTAGAAGTAGCCAAAGTCCAGGTAAAGTTTTGGAAACTCAGTCATGAGTTCTGGTCAGGGTAAGTAATGTTTACCTTCTTGGTTGAGACAAAAGAGTCACCCAGACGGTGTTGTTGTTAACAGGAAAATCTAAGTGGTCTTCTAGCTACAGTGGGTGCGCACGCGCATGCACAAATGCGCACGCACACACACACATGCACACACACACATGCACACACACATGCCCAAAATTAATTGCAAAATTAAAAAAAAAAAAAAAAAAAAAAAAAAAAAAAAAATACAGCACGTAAACTTGCGTCATCCATGGCAGATGGCAGTCTGGAACATGACCTTAGATAACTTGACCTTGGTACATGACTTTGACATCATCACACATGAAAGAACCCTATTGCACCTTTAAAAACCCAAGTCTGTATAAAATTGGATTCATTGAGTCCACTACTCAAATTTATTGGTCAAGCCATGAGTTGAAAAAAAATTGGCGAGACGAACGTAGAGCCCAATATTTTTCAACCCATGGCGAGACCCAATACATTTGGCATGGACGAAAAAAGAATCCAATTTTTTCATTATTATGTTTGAGATCGATGTGTCCTATAGACTAGACACCTTTCATTTGAAAGTAGGTTTAACATGTAAAAGGAACATAATTATTCATCTATAGAAGATGATGCATGGAATGTGCAGAGCAAATAAATACCAATAGACCCATATAGGAAACACTGAGAAACAGCAAAGCATGGAACCACAAAATGGTGGACACCACTAAAGACATAGAATCAACTAACACCAGGCAAACCATCAAACACCAGGAACAATCAAACACCAGGAACCATCAAAGGCGTGGGACCAGGACAGGCAGTAAATAAAAGACATCAAAAACAGGAACCACCAACACTGGGAAAACCAGGACATGGAACACCAAAAAACAACCCAAACCACCCAACACTGGGAAACCACCCAAAAACACTGGAACCACAACACCGGGAAACCCACCCAAACACCGGGAACCACCCAACACCGGGGAAACCCCAAAAAACAGGAACCACCCAACCCTGGGAAACCACCAACACTGGGAACATCCAACACTGGGAACCATCCAACACTGGGAACCATCCAACACTAGGAACAATCCAAACACTGGGAAACCATCAAACACTGGAACCATCCAAAACTGAATCACCAACTGTGAACAGCACATACTGGAAAAACACCCAAAAAACATGGAAGAAAAAGAAAGACCAGACTTGTCTTTGAAAATTTTCAGAGGAGCATTAAAAAGCTCATCTAGGCTCCTGAGGCGAGCTGCAGAAGAGGCTTTTAAAGCTCCAAATTCTGATGGAGACAAGCTTTTACAAAGCATAGAGCTGCATAGCAGCATAGCAAGCAGGACCGGAAACTGAGTTGGGACCAGAAGAAGAGAAGCCGTTAAAGCTCATGCATTTCAATTCAGGGTAGCAAATAAGGATTGTTAATTACGCAATCAAATAGTAACAAGTAAGTTAATACTTGACTGTCCTCAAGGTTTATTTAAATTCCAGTCGAGATGTTAGCATTCAGTGTATCAATTTTCAAAGAATATTCACCAAAGGGGGGCCTTGAAACTCGAACATGAGCGGATTTTTTTTTTCATTGTGAAATTGTCTGTCTAGACAGGGGAGAGTAAACTGGGATGCACAACAGTCAAACATATCAGTAACAAATGTAGAACCTTAAGTCGGCAAAAGTCAGTCATATTTAGTCAGACTTATCTTAAAACTAACTGGGAGTAAGCTCACGTTTTAATTAATTAGTGGCGATTCCCGATGCTTGATAACGTATCCATCAACGTGTGTCATTGTCAAGTATGTCATGATGTTCGAGTTTTACTTGTAACCGGGCGACGCCTTTTCCCCGGGCACCTTAATTTCTTTGAACATATTTAGTCATAGTTTACAAATCAATTTGACCACGAAGGTGGTACCGTTTATCGTTTCTGTCTTCATGTCGAAAATATATCTAAATTCTACTTCCGTAAGTTTGTAAGACCCCTCACCATTCGCCCGAGCGCCATCGTAGCTATCAAAACTCGGCTCAATCAAACAAAACCACGTGCGATTAAAAGTGCGAAGGCTTCAAATTACTGCCGTTTACTTCGGCATTATGAAACATGTCCGTGTTAATTTTTCGTACACCGTCCATGCGGTATTTCCATTGGAGTTCGATACATTTGTGGAGTTAATTACCCGCAGATTTTTTTGGCTCTCGGGCCACCGATTACCAAGCAGTTCACACTATCTGAAAATTGTTACGTGTAACTGATAAAGCATAGTGTTCCGTGATATTACCATTAAATATGCCAAGGAAGTATGTTGCTGGGTTGCCGGCTCCAATACGAAGGAGAAGAAAACTCGCAGCCGTTTAAACAAGATGCGCGATAAATCACTCGGACTCAAAGCATTTAGATGCGCGACTGCGTGCGATCGCTTGCTGCGGCGAACCTCAAAAGACAAGGCTGAAGGACTGACCTCACGACCACCCCCACCACCAAAATGAACCATCCTTAAATTGTATCCACCAATCAGTCAGCATGTTCATAAATAATGAGTCCAAAGTGGTAAAAAATGGGCCACCCCTGTTTTCTGCTGTCTTTGATGACTCAAACTCCATCTTTATGGTCTCTACCAGTTTATAGTAATATGGAACGAAGATTCTCAAACAATAATGGTTAAATCGGACTTAACATTTTCGAAGGCAGACGCGAAAAAAAACCAACCAACCCTAACCAAACTGACACACACACACACACATACTACATACACATACGGACATTCGCACCCTCGCATTCCCCCCTCTGCTTTTCAAGCCCGGGGGATAAAAAAAAAAAAAACATTAGAAGAAAAAACATCACCTTCAGTGATTCTCAACTTACTTGCCATGGTTTACCAAGGATGTGTGTGATAAGAAAACTTGAGAAGTAACATTCCAGGGAGTTTTGTTGTCATAACTGGCGTTAGCATGATCTTCCCACAAACTTGGAAATAGCTGAGATGAGTGAGTTACAGTGGGATGCTGGCATTGGGGATGTCCGTCATACCCGATCCCGGGGATATCTGAACAGGCAACATCTGGTGAAGATTCCCTGCAGGCCTACAGAATAATTGGCATTACTGAGAAGTCCTTCAAGAGCATTTTAACCGCGATGAATTATCCTTCTCGAATAAAATTTAAGGCGGACTCAGAGATTTCCATATTAGGGCGCCGCCGTTTTCAAGAAATCATTGTTTTTTGCATATACATAATGCTTGTCCATGTACTAGTCCACTGTGTGGAAATAGCTAAGGCTCAAATCAAAGTCCTTCATATCAAAAATCACAACTTTGTTATAAAAATCCTGGACAGGAATTTTGTTATACACGTTATCCTATGCACGTATACTGTATATATATTTTTTTTACGGCATCAAAATGAAAGATCGGAATTCATTTCAAATTTTGGTAATATGTGCATCTTTATGTTACTATCAAGTTAGTGTCTGTACTAGTCTACGAAGGGCATATTACAGTAAGCCACCTCTTACTTAGAGATTCAGTGCAGTTTACTGACAATACAAATGTTTGGGCTAATAATTTTGTGAAAATGTTTGTCACTACATAAAGCATTTTTTAATAGCAAGGGAATGATCTCAGGATTCCAAATATAACACCAATTTAGGCCAAAGTGTTAGTTTGTGATAATTGCATTTTTCAACCTGAACTGGTTGATCACATAAACAATTGTTTTAAAATATGGCACTAATTTATTGTGTGATCTATCGACATTGATGTAATTCATGTTTGTTATCAGGTTTGTAAAGCATTTCCTCTGTTATCAGGTTAGTTTGCACCCAGGTTCTGTTGGCACCTGTTTATTGTTTCACTCTTGGTCCGTGTTTCAGAGATGATAACCAAACCCAACAAAAACCCCACAAATATGAAACAGCTAAAGAGAAAGCGTCCACATTGTTATTTTTCCTACACTTATGCACAGATCAGATTGGCATTTCCCTAGACTTTAGAAACCCAGAGATCACCTTTCGCCTGAATTTTTAAGTACACTCACTTGATTGAAATAGATCCATTCCCAGAAACCCCCTGCATCCTGGCCCTCCTCTCCTTCAAACACAACATAGAAACGGTTCTTCCATTCTTCTGCCGATCTCCTATGCAACTTCCCGGTATGAGTCTTCAAAAACGTGCTCTCTACGGATGTGGATGGCCATGTCCTCTCTCCTCATGCCTTCATCCATGCGTTCCAGCTCCGACGGAAGTAACGCGCTTTACATCAAAGTCTAATATGCGCGTGTGGTTGACGAGAACTGAAAAAGGTCCCTCTGAGAGATGTACAGTGGATTGCCTTAAGATCTGGTGTTCAGCACGTCCCCTTGTGTTGCTATATAAATAATAAACAACTATGTCAGAGTTCCTTACAAGCTTGTCTCTCTTAAGTTTACCATTCATGTGGTCGCTTCCTCCACTTACCATTTTGAGACACATTATGTAAATGCCATGCTACGATCTAATTCTGAAAATCAGTGTATTTTTTATCAAATTTCACTAGCACTTCCAAACATACCTTTCAAAAGAACACTAAAACGGAAACCTTAACATGATAAAGCGTAAGAAATCCTCTTGAAATCACAATTACTCACGGTAACGCTTAACATACCTGCAAACCGAGAATTTCTGTGTTTCCGGTGGTCATGCTAGCAGTTACAATTGAAGCGACAGAACTCTCTCTGGCCAGACCCAGACATACTAGTAGCCAAAGACCGATGCAGAGGAAAAAGGTCCGACGCGCATGGGGACAGTGTTGTTTGCCGCCTCGCCCAGATGAGCAGCATGGCTGTCTCTTGCAGCCAGCTGAGTGTCGTGAATGGTTTGTGTTATCCTTCTCCTCCGAGGCGTGTACTAAGAAGAACGCCTCTACGGCAGGCTGCAAGACTAGGACTGCATGATGGTCTGGGGTGTAGGGATAAGTGGTTCATAACATTCACATGAGTGTTGTCCACATAGCTCTCTAAGCCAAGGTAGGAACTAAGTCTTGGTTGGTCTGTAGTTGGTGCCTGTAGTAAGAGAATCAGAAAGACCAATTACTTTTAAGTATTGAACAGCAGGACTAGGTAAAGAGTTCAACTTTTAGTTTGACTTGGTTAACGCTTGCCCCCACTTCACCTCATCAAAATTGATTTTGATTCTGATAGAAATTCTCTGTTTCTTAAACCTCAATAAAGTTTAGGCCCAAGAACTGATTACTTAGATGGTATAAATAAAAAGGTCCTAAAAACTCGTAGACATCAAACAAACCAATTTCTAACACATGCTAAATTGTAACAAACCTTCTGTTGGTAACAAAAATTCTTAATTCCCGTACAAAAGGAGATATGGTTCTGCCCGGAGCCATAGGCCAGGCTCCATAGACGCAACGGAATAAATCGTGATGTGAAACTATTTGTTGCATGCAGCGAGTGCCCTATTAGTCACGGTTGTTAGGTGCACGATGAGTCCGGATGACCAATTCTTCTGCCCACACATGACCCCCAACTCTTAAGGAAAAACTTTACTTTCTGGACTGGCTTTGTATTCCCCTGATAGACTAACTGACAAAAGTGGGAATCTTCAACATAAATTAAGAAATAAGTTTTGCATCTTTTTATTTCCATTACCATTTAAAACAGACTATTAGACTATTTAACCCTTTTGAGAAACGCCGCGCAGCACGTCCCCAATGGCGATCCATAGCCACAACACGTAACGCCCATGCTCATTCATCGAAAGAATCTTTCGATGAAGAGCCGTCAACTTTTGAGCTCGTTTTCAGAACCCTGGTAGCCTAATCACCCCAGTTTCGGACTTGTTGGGAAACATACAATGATATATTTCCTTATTCTAAAAGGGTCGCATGATACATGGCCCCCTAAGTTTCCTGAAATTTCATTTCTATAGGGCTCTGTGTTATACCACATGCTTTGTTTGCACCAGCGAGTTACACACACGAGCAGACCGTGCGAAGGCGAGAGGTGATAAATATCGTCATATTTTTCCGTCAAAATGCCAAGATTACCCCAAAATAACATACCTAAGATTCAGAAGAGTCTTCTGATTCTAGTAGTAGCGATTTTAGCGAGGAAGATTTTGATTCGGGGTCGGAATGGAGACGACGTGAGCAATAGTACCATGTGGACAGTTACAAGTAGCAGTGGGGAATCTGAGAGTGGCGATGGAAGCTTCAAACTTACACCGAAAGAAAAAGGACAAAAGGTAAGCCATTATTTCTTGTTACATATATTTTCATTGCCGAATTTTGTTTCTTGCGAATGAATGTTGATTTGTGACAAAATATTGAGAATTAGAGTGTATAATCCCCCGATTCGATCGCGAGTTTGGTCAACTCGAGTCCAATTTTTTTATTGCTGTGTGGTGGCGACTCCACGTACGTCAGATTCCAAACCGCAAGAGAGTGTACTTGTTTTTTATGTGACCTCGCCAATAATTATGTGGAATTAATTGATTTTGTGCCTAATGTGTGGAATATTTTTTGGTGGGGTTTAAAAAAAAAAAAAAACTTCTTAAGATTTGAGTTTTGTTGATTTTAAAAAATATTAAGTTGGCCATCTTAGGGGCAGCAAATATTTAATTATATATTTTCCTTTTGCAGACCTCCAAAATGGCTAGGCCACCAAGTGACTAAGACTATAATGGTACCATTCAAGCTGGAAAAAGTAGGTATTGTGAATCACTGACCTTATTTAGACAAAATACCTTGTTAAATATATAAATTAAAAAAATTATAATTTGATTGACGGAAAAATGGAGAAGGAAGAAAAAAAAAATTTAATGGACCATTATAGTATAGAAGCGGTGACCTTTTGAGATTAGCAAAAAAATTACCATATGAATATTCAAATTTAAAGTGTTTTTTTTATGATTCATATACCCCTATGTATGTAACTATAAAAATATATTATATCATATATATTATACTAAATTCTTATTCTTATTATTTGCAGCAAAATTCCAGAGTATGCAAATCATGACGACGTGTCAAGGGGAGAAGCTTCAAAACTTCCAGCCGCATGTAACTGTTGAGCCACAGCTCCCGTGTAATACAAGGATAGGCGTAATGAACTTCACACATTGCAATAGATTTTTAAAATTCTTTTTGCCCATTGAAAATAGTCCAATCCATACGTAAAACACAAATAAATATGTCAAAGATAACTGGAACAAATCCATATCAACATGTCTCACATGAACTCATATCGGAGGAATTATAATACTGGTGGACTGTGTGCGGGTTATTGAAAAAAAAAAGAAAAAGGACTACACACAGATTTGTTAACAAGAGTTAACGTACTGTAGAAACTCAAACAGGGATTACATGACAAAAGTTCAAAGGAATACAGACTCATACTGGAGAAAATTAGAAAAATTATATCTCAGAAGTGGAGGGGGGGAAAAGTGCAAATAGGATACACCGCAGTAATAATAACTATACTTTGGGGTGAAATTTGGCCTATGAACTACACTATAAAGCGTGATGCAGGACCCATACATGTACTGTAAAAAACAAAATGCACTGGAGAACAAACTATTGTAAATATCATTGTTCATTGTTATTAAATGTATTCATGTAAAATATTGCCCTGGATGGGGTCTAGATGTAAGAAAAAGCAAAGTAGCATATAGTTTCATACTTTGTTTCAGAAAAATCATCAGCAAAATCAAGTCAATTATATTGCCGTTAATCTGCAGGCATACCTAGGCATGTAATTTTCTAAGTTTTGAAACATATCTTGATCCCTAGTAGTATGTTGCAAAGTTGTTTGTTATTGCACATTGACGTAAATTTACCACAACATCAAATTGATACCACTATAAAATCAGTGAAATCAGGTAAATTAACTTTCCCTGAAACTTGAAGATTTGCTTGAATGAAAATATTGCGATTATACGAAACTAGGGACACAGATCTCATGAAATATAATGAGTTTATAAACCTTACCTAACCTTTCAATTTTAAAGTGTTTACCGAACAGGCTAAGTTTAATTTATAAGTATGTTTTAAAAGATGTCTTGCGGTCTGAAACAATATTATTGCAATAGAGATTGCCTTTATAACAGAATAACTAATAAATGTGACCCATGGAGGTCGCATGTTCGTCACTGGTGACGTTGATCGGCATTGGTGGAGTGTATGATTGAGAAGTTCAATAGATAAAAAAGGTGGCCAAGGAATGTTATGGTACTCCTGGTAGAAAATCGGGATGTGTGTGGTCCAGTAGAAAGCCGTAACGATCGATTAAAATTGGGCGGATTCTTGAAAACAACATAGCTGAAAAGGTTTGGTTATGTCATTCACTGGCTACTATGTCAAGAACACTATGATGTACTTTACCATCCTGATTTTTTATTTTTCCCGGGGCCGATCAACATGGCTGCAAATCATACGGAAGATATTATAAAACGTTTTATCTTTGTTAATCAATAATATAGTGTCTTTTCTGATGAAAGACCATTAATGTGGAACACAAATGCATTATATATGTTATTAAAGCGTAAATATATTAGAATGGCATTTTGCTTAAACTACTTTCGTATTGCAACAAGGGGTTGTCCTGTTAAACCTGGGTGAACAAAACAAAATACATAATAATAACAATTTACTTTGCTTTACAAGTGGGCATACATGTGAACATTGATATACATGGACTTTCATTTTGCCACATATGCCGTTGGAGTCCTCTAACTTTGACTCGCCTATAAATATGAAAAAGAGTGCTATTGACTCCATTTTTTCAGTAGTGTTGCAAAATACATTGTTTTATTATAAAAAACCACTTTGATGATAGTTATGACTAATTTTTAATTAAAAATGGAAATGAAATGCGAACCATTAAAAAGAATTTTCAGCATCTCATGAATATTACTGACATGCTGGTGACCTAATGTGACCTCTATTTGACCCTCGTGCCCTTTCCAAATTATCCTCACATTATGACATCTTCATTAAAATGTATAACACTTTGGGGTTTTCTGCAAATTCAAATGAAAAATTATGCTCAAATGTGCACCCTATAGTACTGTGGCAGGTATCGGTCTCAAGGTTGTTAATCTATAAATTGTTACCTTTGTTTACAAACTCAAATGTTCCGGAGCAATTTAAAAATGTGTGATATATCAGTGCAAGCGCCCAACGGTTGTTGTGAGCACACAAGAGGAAGAGAACCAGCTTGTGTTTGGTGTACGGCAATTTTTCTTTTGCTATACCACCAGTTCTAACACATTTGTAAGAGACTAGCCGGCTTATTGGATGCGAAAAAACCAAAACGATTATATTTAACAATCACTAGCCTGACAGAGATTCCTGCTAATTTTTTTTCAATATTTTTCAAAAACTTTAAAAATTTGATCATGAAACCAAAAGCTGAATACTGTGTAATCCACTGACCTCTTTAACTCTTCCCTGACAGCAGCAACTGGGCTTGAGATGACCTGCTTGAGGCTCCCTCCGTCTCTCGACTACCCTGTGGTTGATACAACTCCCCTGGGTCTGTCTCAGCTTGAACTGTCCTCGTGTCACGGTTGCCACTATCGTTGAAACCAGATGTAGAGGTCGTGGAGCTCGCTCCCCTGAGCTCTCTGACGCAGCAGCACTAGCGACAGCTGGAGGCTGGTTGGTGCTGGGTGCAATGCTGATTGCAGTGACTGGGGTGGTGGCAGGCGCAGAGGACCACTTGTGCTGATACCTGCCAAAGCAAAAAGTTATCAAATTCGATTGAAACACGGCATTCATTGAATGCTGTATGGCGTCTGGCAGTCCTGTTTATGAACAGGAAAGGTCACATGAGGTCACAAAGCTCACATGCAGTCACCAAGGTAACATGCGGTCACCAAGGTCACTAGAGGTCAACCAAGGTTAATATGAGGACCCAGGTACATGAGGTCACCAAGGTCACATTGAGGTCACCCACACATGACACAACCCAAGGACCATTGGAGCCAAGTGTAATGAAAATTGATCAATTGCGTGATACACCAAGCAATTTGATTCATTCCGGCCATTTTTGGCCCTGATCTCTAATGATCTCTAATACCTTTGGACCCACTCTGAGAGGTTAACTTGTGGTGCACTACAAGGACCATTATAGATGCATGTGCCATTAAAATGTGCACACGTATGTAGAAACAGACAGGCAATTATGGTTAGGGTCAACATTTTTACCAAGACAGACACATACAGAGACATCTCAAAGCAAACCCTATGTCCCTCTTGCAGACGACACAAAAAAATTAATATACTTTTCCATATGGCCTTATTTTTCCCTTATGCCCTTATTTTTCGTGAAGTCGAGAACGTGGCACACGTTGGGATTTGTTTTTACACTAAGCTGGGCAAACATGACAAATTTTACCGACGCACTCCGCTTGGAGACAGTGAAATGAAATGAGTCCAGTGCCGAGCGGGTAGTTAAACCTCTCATGGCACAACAAAAAAAAAAAAAACCAACTCCCAACATGCTGAATTGGTAACAACCCTCTATTGGTCAAAAAACTATTAATCCCGCCCATTTTAAATGAACTTTTACTTCTGACTCGCTTTTTATTCCCCTGACCTGACTGAAAGAAGTGGAATCTGAACATATAATTCGGAAATAATTTTGCATCTTATGTCATGACAGCAGACGATTAATTCATTAATTGTTACTTTTTTTAATCAATTGTTACTGATCAAATACAACATGTGGCGTGATATTTTTATCATTGTGAGCGCCACGGTTGCTTGTGAGCACACAAGAGGAAGAGAACCAGCCTTGTGTTTGCTGTACGCATCGCATACCACCAGTCTACCACATTTGTAAGCATCTAGACAGCCGCTTCTTTGGGCGAGAAACCACAAAGTGATTTATATTTAACAATCACTAGCCTGACAGAGATTCTTAAGTCATGAAATTTTTCAATATATTTCAAAACTTTGAAAGAATATTTACTTTGTTTTTACAAAATATAACTCATTTTAATTTGGGAACAATCACACACATTTGCACAATACAATATTCCAGGAAGTCTTATTTCTGAAAATGTTTAAAAACATGACGCTCTTAGTTATCAGTTTAATTTTCGAAGTACTGTTCATATAGTCTGTACAAGTTTAAGTCTCTTTCGTAGTGTGGCAATAAGTATTGCACTCAATGCTACTACGTCAGAGTGAGTGAATGTACTTGCTACATCCTCTGAGGCTGTCCTTGAAACAAGACCACTTCATCTTTACTCCCAAGGTCACTTCCTTCCAATCTTCCAAGCTTAATGAACTACCTGACAAAAGGTATCCAGTACTCTGCGGTCCAGTGGAAAAGCGCAGGACTCGTGATCATAAGACCGGTAAATTCGTGAGTTAGAGCCCCACTGTGGTCAATGTGTTTGTGTCCCTGGGCAAGACACTTAATCTCAATTACCTCGTCGACCCAAGCAAAATCTGAGGGCTTGTGCACTTGTAATATGGCACGTTTTTGAGCAGCAACCTACATGAAGCAAAATGATTGTGATGATTTCTTGAAAGCGGCGCAATAATAATTGGCAACCGCGCATTGAACCTGTTTATGGGGATTAAGCGCTATATAAAAACTGATTATTACTATTACTCTGGTAAAGGTATTAAAACTAGACTTACAGGAGGTGGTGGTAGAAAGGCTAAAGCCTCCCCGGTAGCAGGAGCTACACTTCTCTGTGCGGCTTCTCGTTCCCTTCTTCTTCTCCTCTTCTATTTACCATCTCCATTAATTCACTGGCTCCAGCTTCAAGGGCTGCTACAGCTGCTGCAAGGTTAGCTGTACCTGTCACTGTAGTAATGTAAAGGAAATCCTTTTTTAAATATCAAGTTGTATTTTGGTTTAAGGCTATTAAAGTTACATGCCATCTAGTATTAGTCATTCAGCACATCTAAACCCTACCATACACTTAGAGAATAAAAGATGGCAATTTTTGTTTTGGCCATCTTAGATGGTGTCATAATGGATGGCATCCAATATTTTGGAGTGGTTGATGGCAGCACCCCCGTATCCACCATCCGACCATGGGGGGAATAAAATATTAGATGCCCCTCCCTTATGACACCATCTAAGATGCCAAAACAAAAAATCGCATCTTTTATTCTCATTTTATTTAGAATTGTGTAACTTTTGCTTTTTATCGACATAATTTATTTGTCAAAAATATTCTGACATTCTTTTTAAATCATTTTAAATAAATGGCACCCCTCTTGAAAACAAATGTTTCAATCCAAGGAACCAAGTCATCGCGCGGTGATCATCATGCTGCGTAAATTGCATTTGCGTACCAATGCGACATGCACCATGCAGCATAAACGCGATGTTTGAGTGCGCATGTCACATATACGAATACTAGCCATCTATTACCCTGTAATGGATGGGCGGAGCTTTGACCGAAACCAATCAAATTTCTTGTTAACATGATAAACCATGCCCACTGATTAAGAATTGTTGGTAGAACTCATTTTGCTGCAAAATTGTTTTATTTTAAAAGGTTAATTTATCTGAGGCAAGATCAAAAAAAAAAAAAATACAATGACAACACACCAGAGTCAAATCTTGAGGGGGGTCACTTGGGTCAAATAGCGTCGAGGGCCACCAAAATTTGGTCAGAAAATAAAGCCTTAATATTTAAAATACTGGCTGCTACATTAATTGTTGGTTTCCAAAGCAAACATTCTCACAGCAATGCTAAATTGAACGACTTTCCTAGCTCAAAGGTCTCATATGCACCTGAATGAGCTAGACTAACCAGTTCAAATAAGCAATACTCACATTGTCTCTGGGTCTCTGTGGCTCGCTTAGCTGCTTTCCTAGCCGCCTCCCTCAGCTGAATCACTACTTTAAGCATACGCAAGAACAAGTTCTGATTGGACATCTTGCTGGTGAACAAAGACATGGACGGAAGGCGTAGCTCAAAACCCCCTCTGCCCGAACCTTTGCTGTTACCAGTGACGACAATGTTGGCTCCTTGATTGAACCTGTCAGCAAGGACGCCATGAGATGGCGGCGCTGCGCCACTGCCACTAGATGTTGATGGCTCTTCAGTCTCTGGAGAATTGCTATTGCCATGCTTAGATTGGTAGTCTTGCACTTCTGTCAGAAGTTTCTTGATGTCACTGAATAAGGTGACAAAAATGTGATGACATGCAGATTACTTGTGTAAAGCAGTTCCTTTGGATAGCTTGATAGAACAGCATAAAAACATTTGTAAAATACTGCAAGTTGGAACTTGCAAATTGCACCAGCTTTTGTGGGACGTTTGAAGGCAAAATTAGGGTCAAAGGTCATATTGAGGTCAATGCTAGAATGAGAGCAGTAGGCAGCCAACCTACCAAAAGGGAACATGGACATACATACAGACATACACACAGAATGAATCTGCCATCACAACAAAAAAGTGAGGCAAGAATTACAGAAAAATTTAAATAATAAAGCCCTAAATATGGTAATTATAGGTAAGCCGGTTCTTAAACCACTATTGTCACCTGTACTTGTGATTCACCTTTCCTTTACTCTCTAAACAAGTTGACCTCTAATGACCTTTGACTGTGGTATGTGACCTTTAACCTTACTGTGACATGCAAGTCTGGATTCTAGGCTGTTGTAATCCACATTTATTAGTTCTTAATATTGTTTTTTTGTTGTATCTTTTTTTATCCACCTTGGGTGCTCTGCTTGTCAAGATGGGTCTAATTTTCAGTCTTATCGACTTGGAGTGCCCTGCTTGCCAGATGGGTCTGATTTTCAGTCTTTTTATCCACCTTGGGTGCCCTGCTTGCCAGATGGGTCTGATTTTCAGTCTTTTTTATCCACCTTGGGTGCCCTGCTTGCCAGATGGGTCTGATTGTCAGGCCTTTTTATTCACCTTGGGTGCCCTGCTTGCCAGAGGGGTCTGATTTTCAGTCTTTTTTATACACCTTGGGTGCCCTGTTTGTCAGATGGTATGATTTTCAAGCCTTTTTTACTCCATTGGGTGCCCGGCTGGCCAGTATGGGTCAATTTTCAGTCTTTTATCCCACCTTGGGTGCCACCTGATTGCCAGAGGGTTGATTTTCAGCAGTCGTTTTTTAATCCACTTTGAGGTGCCCCTGATGCCAGATAGGTATGATTTTTTTTTATCCCCCTTGGGTGCCCTGTTTGTCAGATGGGTTGATTTTCAGTCTTTTTTATCCACCTGGGTGCCCTGCTTGCCAGAGGGGTCTGATTGTCAGTCTTTTTATCCACCTTTGGTGCCCTGCTTGCCAGATGGGTTGTTTTCAGCTTTTTATCCACCTTGGTTACCCTGCTTCTCAGACGGGTCTGTCTAGTATTTTTTTTATCCACTTGCTGTGGTTTTTTTTTAAAAAAAAAAAAAAAAAAAATCCCCCTTTGTTTTTTTAAAAAGCCAGGGGGATTAAAAATAGGAATATAGGGCCACATGTAAAAATATCTAATATGGTTGAAATGACACCACATTGGACTACTAATGACTTTTTGGGCACCCCCCTATAATAAACAACTCATTTAACTCACATCAATAAAACAGACTTCCAAATCCTATTACTGTTTTCTTACATGCACAGTGTATGACCCAGTTGTTGAGCCTCAAGCAGTAATATCTAACACTGTTCACTGGTGGAACATGGCTCTAGAGAGGCTGCATCAGTAATTGTGTGGCATCCTTCTAGCCCATCATCAGAGCAAGCTGTGTGCCGTCAAAAACCCCCCCTGTTTAATAAAAAAATTAGCCAAAGTTTATCAAAAAGCTGAATTTGTACCAGCATGGCTCGTTTAAGTGGGAATTGGAAGATCCCTTCCCAGAAAAAGCACATGCCTGAGGGAAACCTAACCTGAATGGACTTTTTATAACAAAACTGACTAAACCTCTCTGATCTCAAAGGAAACTTAACAAAAATCAGAATTTCATTTCGGGGAAATAAGATTTTCGAGTTCATGTGGACCGATCGAGCAGATTGTGCCCTATAACAACATACACAAAATCGCCTAAAATCCTCTTTGGTGAAATTTTTATGAGTGTTTGAAAAGGGCGGATGGTTATACAGGTTTTCTTAAAATGATCCCAACAATAACACTGCCTGATAAGGCATTGCTATTTGGAGGCAATGCTGGTCCAGTGGATGCAACGACTGACTCATGATGACCCAAAGGGCCTGGGTTCAAGTCCTGAGAGGGATAATATGTTGTACTTGCGGCAAGGCACGTTACCTTCCTTGCCTTCATTCACCCTGGTGCAAAAGGGGGAGCTGTTAGGAATATTACCATTGGCGGACGTCCAAAGGTATACGTATGCCATTGGGGCATGTGGATGGCAGTTGACATTTCTAGTGGCAGCCAAAATAAATGTAAAGTGCTTGATACATTTATCATGTAATGAACCAATAGTCCAATACGGAGATACTGTCAGAAAGGTGGGTTAAAAAAGAATGCCATCTTTTCTGACAGACAAGAGTTTTGAAGTAATTAAGTACAATTTGGTCTGGTAGTATTAGCCTGGACTGTTGCTTTCAGTAAATCCATGATTCCATTAAAGGTGCAACGAGAGATTTCACATATCAGGTGTCCCGAAAAAATCTAAAGTACTGATTTTTGCCCTGATGTAAAGCTTCCCATCAAAAATATCCCCATCTGAAAGGATTAAGCTGAGAAATGTTTCTTTGGTACAAAATTGTAAAATTTCTAGTTTCGTATAGGAGCAAATACGAAATTCAGCCTATGTTTTATATTGAAATATAAGCAAATCAAAATCACCTTTTTTCTCCCTTTTAAGACATTTCTGTAGCCAAATGCAAGCAAAGAAATCTATATGAAATTGCTAATATGACACAATATTTGGGTGCCTCAAAATCTCTTGTTGCACCTTTAACAGTATCTTCAAAAACACAATTTCTAAGGTATAACCCACCTCAACGGCCAGTTCAAGTAATTGCTCTTCCACCACAGTCTTCTCAGTTTTGTTCTCTTCTTCAGTCTTTGGGGTGGTCTTCTCTTCGCTTCCTTGCTGGTTTCCTCAATGATTTGAGTGTCACTTGCTTCTGCATCTTTGTCAAGGAAGGATTAAAAGGAGATATTTTTAAGTTCTACATGTACTTAACAGATACTCCACAGATATGTTTGTGTGGTTAACCCTAGCTAACACAAGTTTATGTTTATAAATAACGAATAAAGACTGTCTTTAATATGCTACTTAAAGGTGCGTTTTCCGATCGTCTTTGGGACCCCCTGATTTACCCGGAATTAGTATCGATTTTGATATCAGATGAAAGGCCGTATTTTTCTTATTGTCATCCTGAAATTTGAGCCCTCAAATCCATTTCATTCCCGAGATATAAACAAAAAACGCCGTTTTAGTGGTTAACCATCAATATTAGCACAGGATTGAATAGGGCTTTGCAACATGTATTATTGCGTCTACCATAAAAACCGCAAGTTTGTTTCCCACGGTACTTGATGGGGTGTATGTGCAAGTTCCAGGCTCTCATATCAAGTAGAGAACACAATACACATAAATCGGAACAAGCACCTTTAAGGTCTAGCATTTCATTAATGGCAGTTCAATTCTGATCTGGGCAACCTTTTTCATTTGAAAACATTTAAATGTAAACAATGTCGTTGTCCAGCACATATATAGTTTGTCATCGACTAAAAGAATCCTCCCGTCAATTATCATAGATTAATAAGTAAACTGCTCATTTTCAGCAGAGTTCCAAAACCTGATGATTGTGAATATATCCTCCACCCTCCCGAACCAAACAAAACTAAAGTAGTGAGGGCAGAAAAACACTAAGTCTGGTATGATGGATTGCATTATCAAATGAACACAGAGGCACAAGATCACCGGCCGGGTCAGCAACACACTGTTGGATTTGGCACTAAAGGGTTCCTCAGTTTAAATATGCCAAACCTCCCACCTTTCTCCTGTCACACCTCCTTTTCTCCAGGGACATAGGCTAAAAAGGGATATAGCATACCTGCCAAGCAGAGGGTATTTTGAATCAATCCCATGATGCATAGCGATGTGCCTATACCGTACTGTACTAAACACATGTCAGTATTTAGCGATTAAAAGTGTTCCAAAAGTTTAAAAACCACAAGATATTTCATTATCATGCAAAAAATCCCTAAGTACTAAAGCTTTGTGGGCTAAAATGAGCATAAAAGTCAGGTTTTTTATGTGTTAAGAATAGGATTTAATGGGATCACATGACCCTATTGAGGTAAAATTTCCCAAAACTGGTGCATTGTGGGATTGACTCAATACACCTCTGCCTGCCAACATTGAGAACTCGAAAATCAGAATGTGTCGCAAACACCTCATTACGAAAGCCCTTAATATGGAGGTGGTCTTTTTCTGATCCACTTTAAGGCCTCTAGTGGAGTACACAGGGGCAGAGTCTCCTGGAGTTATTGGGTTTTGTAAGCTGCAGGAAGAGTTTCAGGAGCGCAAAAAGTATTTCAGGACTTTTCTGGCAATTATTTCAAGATTTTTTTGAAATTTCAGAAATCAGGATATCCCTATTTTTTGCAATTTGGAAAGTTCAAAATAGGGATAATTCCTATAAAACAGGGACGGTTGGCAGGTATGAGGTCACAGGATTAGGATTGACACCTTGTAGCTGATACATCATTGTGCACTCCTATGGTTGTTAATGTGAGCACACAAGAGGAAGTTTATTAGCCCAAGTTGCTGTACGCACCACTAAACCACCCATCTACCACTTAGAACAGGTAAGACCGGCCGGCTTAATTGGGTGCGATTTTATTTCACAATATTTTATGTTTGGAAGTTTCTCATTTGTATTTGAAGTGTCCAACTTAAATGACAATGATCTCAGAAAAGATCATGATCAAAATCTTGTCATTTAAAGGAGAGAATTGGAAGCATTAATAAATCTAAGTAAACAGCAGAATCAGAATTGTCATCTTTTTAAAAAGCAGTTTTTGAAGCTTACAGACAATAGGTATCGAATAATGATAACATCCTAAAAATCAAACTTTCAGTGAGTCCCACTCTTTTTTCCATGGCAGCTGCCGACTTTGTTCAACTTTATACGACATTTAATAAAACCTCTGGCTACCTTTCTGAATACCCCTACTTCCCTTACCTGCTGATGCAGTGTCCATAGGACTGGCTCCATTTGTGCTACCACTACTTGTACTGCCCTCTACCATAGGACTGACTGCTTGTTCTATAGGTAAAGAGGCTGCTGGGGCCTCGATGGGTGGTTGTGATGTCTGGCTCGCTGTTACCGCAGGTGTTGAGGGTTGACTGCTTTCTTGTGTGCTTAAATTAGTTGCTTCCTGCTAGTTGAAACAAATACTCCCATGTTAATTCCATGAAATACTGTGTTCATATGCTTACTTGACATATTTCCTTTATATATTCCTCCTTAGTTATTTAGCAATGCTTTAAAAATTTGGTACACTAAATAGTCCTTGTTTTCCTTAATGGACAAAAATATGATCCTATGCATGTCCTTGCAATAAATTTGAAATGAAAATGAGCAAATATCCTTGCACTTTTGTTCTTGGAATATAGAGCATCTCTACTAATATAACACACTAAAGCAAAATAAGAAAAAATAAAATTGTGGAAATGTGACAGACTTGTTAAAGGGGCATTTCATGATCCACAACCTCCCCCCGACTTACCTAAAAAAAGTTGAGATTTTTATATAACTAAACATTAGCCTTGGGAATCCAAGTGTACTTAATCTTATGTACAAATTCGGTCATATTTGAAAGAAATTCACAATTTTCACAGAACAGTGGCCTCTTGGACCGTGGGAAACAAACAATTGCTCTTAACTCAACAGGAAGATTAGAATCAACTAAAATTTTGTGAATAAGGTTTTCTCAAGGATATCTACATCTACTGAACCATGACTAAAACACAAGGTGCTGGAATCACAAATGTACCTTTAAAAAAACAACTATAAAAAACGCAAGGCCATGATGCCAAAGCCAGCTCTTAGGAACTTACCCGTGATGCCGTTGTGGCTTGTGGTGCTTGTACTTGTCGTGTTGCAGCACCAGCTTGCCTTGCTGAGCTGGCAGCAGCCGTAGCACTTCCAGCAAGCTGTGCGGCCTGTTCTGCCTTATCCTTATCGGGCAGAGATGCTGACACTAATGATAACAAATGCAGTAATCTATCAGTCAATGTTGTGCTTCGTCTCACAACGGGATGCGACAGCATAGCCATTAGACTAGCCAGCGGGGAAGGCCCACTGGAAAAACTCGGGTTGTCCCTCTCCGTGGATGTGGCACTGGGCGGCTTGGAGGCTGCTTTGCCCTTCCGCCCCTGACTGGTGCTGTCAAGGCGAACAAGCAGATCCCAAAAATCCATATCTAGTTTGGAGATAGCACTGCTACTCTTGGTACTACTTTGACTTGAACTCAATTCACTACTGTCCGATTGCGACTGTTGTGATCCTCCACCCGTGTCCTGAGATTTACCCTCGGCAGTATCACAGCTACTTGCATCTTTTGCTTTCTGTGGCACAAACTGGTAAGGGAATACTTTAGCTAGAGAAACTAAGGTGTCCAAAGCGTGCCGACAAACCAGCGGAGCGGCTTGCGGATGGATGCACACTAACGAGCCCTGTCGCTCGCTCGATTTTTTGCTACCACGCTGCACTTGGAAGACATTAGCTCTACAACCCAGTGCAGCCTCCATGCTAATGGACAACCACGATGGTTGAGATTTCACAACACTTGACGATGCTGTCTGCACTTGCAATCCATTGTCCGTTTCCCTGCTTTGACTACCTGTCCTACTTTCACCAGTTTCAATTGCCGACTTGCACAAACTAGTTCTCTCTAGGATACTAAGCAATGCTTGTAAGATCCACTGTCGTGTGGTGCCGTGATAACTAAGATTTCGTAGAACCCGGTGTAACCGTGCAGTGTTCAGTTTTGGCTCGTTAACAAACAAAAGCACAAGGAGGCATGTAAGAGCTTCCAGATCCACCAGCTGACGTCCTTGGAAATTGGACCCTTGCACAACTGTTGGGTTACTGCTACGAAGCGTCGAACCTCTCGGGTTTCCCCAGCCCCACATACTTCCACTCTGCCCTCTAGGAACGGACAACCGATAATAGTTGACCCCATGGCCTAGGCGACCTTGCATACCTGTGCATGTGAAAGAAACCATGTGAGAAGCCTATGAAAATCATTGCGTCCATTGCACTTGCTTTTAAATGCCCTTACACAAAAAATAACAGCGACACAGTTTTGATAACTGATTTGGATTATTTATTCCACTAACTACATTCTGTGTAAATGTTACAAAATTCCAATGCGGGCAAATAAGATTTTTCTAACAAATCTAGTTTTACATGTTTTTCTATGGAGAATTGTCATATAGAGGATGCTATAACATACAAATCAAGACCTTTGTAAGCCTCTATGGCAAGATTCCCGCAATGGATTTTTCTGATTTTGCAGAGGTAATAGCTTTTGCATGTCCCTACTTACATCAGTTGTCAAAATTGTGTCGCCACTGCTTTAAATTGTTCGAAAAATAAAAGAGACAATTTGCATGGATTCAAACAGCTGTGAACAAATGGCTCATTTCAAAGTCCTCTTTTTTAAATCATCCAGAAGGGACAAAATTTGTTTTTGCTTTTGTTTTGTTTTTGGTAAAGTAGTATTGAGAAAAATATAGACTTCCAAATTTAATTCCACTATTCTTGGCTGACTTGACATGAATTTTAAAATAAATACTTCTGCTCTCAGGCCAGACTTGAAATGAACACAAAACTTTTTAATCACGGATATTTTAAACACAATTACTATTTACCATTTGGGTGAAATTCACTTTTTACATGAAAAGAACAAAAGGTACACAAAAGGTAACAAAAGGTATTTTGAGTCTGAACACTTGTTTGTCAGTATGCTTCCAAACATAAATATCTTCATATAATATTTCTTGCCATTTTGTATGTGGTACTACACCCTACTGATGAACAAAAGATCTACTTGTTTTACTTCATTAAGTACTAAACTTGACCCTTTTGGTCCTGTGGGCGACCTTTTGTCGTTCAGAAATAATTTTTTTTCTTTCGAAATTTCTAAATGATGCACCTTTGTGACCACATTCAAAAATCAGCATGAAAAATGCATTGGAATAAGTACCAACAGGTCTAGTCTTAGATCAGTGATATTTGGGCAGCCATCTCAAAAACAGCTGACTAATGTGTTTTAACTCATAGCGAATCTACCAGGACTAAAAGCATATCTGACGAACAAATGCTCAACTTCAGAAACGTCATTCATACTCCTGCCATGATGGTTTGTGGCATGTTAAGTTCATCTTGCCAGAGCTTTGTTTGTTTTCCTCTCAATTACGGCGAGTTGGTTTGTGATTGCCTAACAAAATTTTGGTTACACATTGAAACCTGCATAGTTCCCGGAAACAGATCTGCTTACAATTCAGTCTTGGGGGTAATTTAATTGTTGGAATCAATGGATGTAGCCATTGAGAGAAAGGTGAATGCTCTATCTATAACAAGTACAAAGCTGTTCATTTCATTTGATTTCACCTCTTACATTGCATCTCACCTGCTGGGAAAAAACATCTAATGCCGTTTACAATCTTTGGATATGATATCATCGTCAAAAGCATATGCATATTACTCTTTTCCATACACAATGATGTGTTGGTGTTTCATGAATAACTCAGGTACTTGCATTATTTTTCACATTTGATAAGATTTCATAGTAGCAAACATTTGTTTCACATGGAATAGACTTATCATGTTCACCAAGTATACAAGGATGTTCACCAGTAATTTGTTTTTTACTAACTCTGCAAGATGTACTAACTTCTTTTAAAGAATGATTCGGAAAGATAAATATTCCAACTAATAATCCATACTAATACAATCATTTCATTGAAAACCATTCGGGTGTTTAGAAAGCACATACATTTTTCTTTGTTTTGAACTGAATTTGATTACATGTTCCCCACGACTTCTGCATACAGCTGAGGTAATAATCCCACCATGCATCGGCCATTATTAAAAAAACAAACAAAGCCTGCTATGTGATGTTACTGACCATTGTCACTTTCCAAAATCTGCGAACAGTATGCTGTACAATAAATGTGGCAGTAAAGTCACTTGCACCAGCTAGCAGAGCAGAGAGCAATAAAAAGTTCTGCAATTTTCAAAACATGTAAAACTCCAAATTGTTTTCAAATGAGTAGAAATGACTGTAGTAGACATTCCTTTCACTAAGTTTGCAAATTATCTTAGCTGAACTGACTCTACATGTAACACAGTCTTCCTGAACAAACTAATACAATAACACTGTATTGGGAGGAACATACACATGCAAATCATGCTCTAACAAAGTCATCCTCTCACAGTAAAAACTTAAAAGCAAAATAAATTTACTGCAAGCAAAAACACTACTGTTAATGAGCTCACTTCTTCTATCTCACGAGAGCAGGTACAACAAATTGTATTGGGTGTTTTCACAGTAAAGGTACATAAAAAAAATGTAGCATGTGTTTAAGTGATTAACAGCATTTTGTAAACTACTTTCTTGATTAGTTTTTGTTCAAGGTGTGCCTCTACTGGAAAGAGATAAATTAAGGAACCTATTAATTTCTAACCTTCATTAGAGATTATAGGACTATAATTTTCACGTATTTCAAAGTCTGTTTGATTTCAATATTGATACAAAAGAACAAAAACTATTTTTAATCAAAAAAACACAACTAACGAAATCCATGAACGATCAAATTACAAATAAAAATAAAAAAAAAACTAAAGAAATCCCATTGAACAGCTCAAAGTTACCAGGTTTTAAATATTTCATTTTAATGCTTTTCCTGAAAATGTTAACTATGGAAAATGCTGTTTTTTTATACAATCATGGCACCGAACGGAAATAAACAAAAGTCAAAATGGCGGAGTGATCCTGTTGAGTTTTTACATAAAATGGTAGAAATATGACATAAATATAGACAAGGTATCATGTGTGAAGATTTAAACAAGGAATCCAAGAAAGTTCCTAAATACGAAAACATGAGCAAAAATGGGGCAAAATGGGAAAATGTGAACATCTCTGAGCAAATATACAAATTGGACCTCAATGTAATTTCTTTCAGAAGGTATTCATATACTATCGTCATGAATGATATATCCAAATTTGGGCAAAATCGGATGTCGAAATCACCCCGCCAATTTTACATGAAACGTCGGACCAACAAAACAGCGATCTTTTATGGTGCCATTGACTTCAGGTTCGTGGATTTCTGCAGTTTTAACACAACTGTTGGTGAGCTTATGGTTTCCCAATCATTACCAAATTGAGCAGGTGTTATAACTAATCTTTGGCTTTTAACATGCAGTTACAGATTGAAAAATAAATGCTGTGGTTTTGGTTTTCTTCATTTGTTAACTAACACTTTTCAACATTGAATGCATGGGATTTTCAGGGAAAAAATGACTGTTGTAACATTCACCATTAATGTTGAAAATTTTCCTACAGTGGCGGTCTATGGGGGAAATGCTAACAGTTGAAATAAAATTGTGTTACAAGCATTATGATCGCGGGCTATTCTGAAAAAAGTATGCGGTTACAGTGCTAGAATTGACCTTAGAACAATGCCATGTAGTAACCTCCTAGATGATGAAAGGAAGCAAGAGTACTTTGAAAAAAAATTACATAGTTTTCAGTAAAGTTTGCGTCACAATGTACAAATGTGATGTTCAAATTGAAATGAGCTCTCTGAGCTCTATCTTATGCAAATAGGAAATCGGTGGATTTGTTTTCACTTTTGGGTGTGGGCCCATGTAATCTTCTTTCAGTTTTACACAAAGAAACTTTCAAAATAAGTTAATATTATTCATACTATATTTTTAGAATACTTGAAAGTTACAATTTTATCCCAAGAAAGTGAACACTTAAAGCCAAAACATTGTTATAAATAATAAAAGATGGTCACTAACACACAAAACAATTCTTTCATTTTATCTTACGTACCTATACTTGTAATTTAGTAAGTTACATAAATCAATAGTCACATTCTTCAAAATGGACAACTAATCTCTGGCAGGCTGATGAAAACACCCAATTAAGAAATGTTGGATTTGACATATATTGATCAGGACCAACTACAATTGGCACTATAATGGGGGAGGCTCAACTTGTGATCTAAGACACGGTGCAACTCGTGCACAGTAATTGTATACCACATGGCCATCTGCATGCAAAGAGACAGGTAGTGTCTTTGAAAGACCAACCTTCTGTTTTGACATGCTGTTAGCCCACATCTTTGGCAGTATGAAATCAAATTTAATGCAGTGCTTTAAGGCAAGAAAACACTAACAAAATCAAATACACCACCCCAACTACACAATGAGTACAAAGCATTCCTGCAGATCTTCAGTCCAAATCTACTTTTGTCATAAGAATTTCTTGGGATGTTTCTTGAACCAGAAAACCAAATTGTACCTTTCTTTAAAATGCAACTTTTTCCTTGCTCTTATCAATTAACAATTTCTTACATAAATTAAGGCTAGCGTTCCCAACAATCACCGGTGATCGAGGCAATCGCAATACTGAAAGCAGATTGGGTGATGTATGATTCTTAACATGCAATATGCTTGCTAAAAATGAAAAATGAGGAGGGTAAAATGGTGAGATGGAATAACAGCGTGCTGCAAGGGGATGACGGAGAGAGAAACGAAAAAGGGGACAGTGTGGACTGGGTAATAGGACTGTACAATTGTGTGAGAATAATTTCACTGCATTAAAAGGTGTCACGTCAGTCCATGTGCTATTTAGTTCCTTAATATCAAAACAAAGGATAGTTCTAGGGAAAAACCTTGCACATGCATTCCTTGTTATTTCAATCACTGAGGTTCTTAACCTCTTTGTCGCGCCCAATGACTTGAATACAACGGGAAGAGATTTCATCAACAAAGATGTTGAAATCCCATCACCTGTAGGTTACAGACATCTAACAAATTGACCTTTGACCAGACACCTTGTAGTTTACAAAAATTGTCATCATGACCCCACTGATTGAAGGCAAATAGGGGTATGCCCAAAAATTTGGGGTTGGCCTTTTTTTTTTTTTTTTTTTTTTTTTTTCCATTGGACTTTAGACCTTGCAACATAGGTTCCCACAACAGGAACTCATCATGTTTTAAAAACGGCAAATTTGAGATAGTTTGTAATTTGACCTCATTTTTGAAGCAAATAACCCTTAATGAACCTGGACCCTAAAATTGTATGTGCGCGTCGAACATCATCATACCATGTCATCTATGAAGCAGCAGAATGTGATAAGACTTAGAGGAAATGGACCCCTAAGGTGACCCAAAGGCTGAACAAATGAACATCTCTGAATATAGAGCTTGAGTCAGGGTTTTTTCACCCCAAGGTGGTTTTATCTAACAACGCTCCTCAAAGAAGAACAATTTACCAATACTCTATCCAAAAGTTAACATAACATAAACACATACAAAAAATAGTATAACCATGTCTCTTCCTGAATACATGCTGGCGAGACAACGAAATATTAGTATTATTTAATTAAGAAGAAAGGAAATTAATTAAAATGAATCTCATTATTTTTGGAATGGAGTGACAGAATTAATTAGTATTATCTTGTATGCAAGATTGGAGTCAAATTATTATGCTGGGGTGTTGGGCTACAAAGGTAATCAGTTAACAACAGGGAAAAAACAAAGTGATGGGCAGGGTTCTGGTGTAGACATATTATGTACTGGAGCAAAACATGACAGAGAACAGGGAGACGATAGAAACCAATGCCAATGGTAACACCAAGAGAAAGGTGGGAGACGGGGCAGCCCTGGAGGGGACTAAACCTGGGGGAAAGGATCAGGGCCGGGTGGAAGTAAGAGTGGAAGGCACCTGAACTCTGAAGAAGGATAGCACTCAGCATACCAGTCTCCCTTAGAAGCCTCTCGACATCAGTTTGTCGGTTCGTAGCACACGGTCTAGGCGCAGGGCTTGAGCCTCGGCAGCAATCTCCGACGCAACACGGCCAGCACGGTGTAGTCCATGTCTGCTAGTACAGTTTGTCGTAATCCTGGTGGTAGATTTTGAATGAAGGCGGGGCGGCAGGGTCGACTGGCTTCTGCCGATGGGTGGTGGCTGTGGGGGCTTCGAGGCGCTGCTGTCTGCCTCTATTGGGCAAGCACCTGTGATGAAATATCTTCAGTTAGATTACAACATAGAACTTTTTGATGTTAAAGAAATTATTTTACTTCTATTATACCACTAAGATGCGCAGTCAGAATCAGAGTATGCAGATCAGCTTACTATCATTAATAATCAAGGAGTTAGAGCTAAGAAGTCCAGTAAACTGGCCATACAATTATATCAGGGCGGTACTTCAATCATGCGTGGGAGGAGAGGGGAGAGAGACTTCAAGGATTAATTCCTATTATAAAGAGCAATTGTTGAAACTTTTTGTCTATATAGGCAGGTTTTAATGGCAACAAAAGTTGAATTGAGGTACATCTTGGAAGGGAAACATCACTGTAGAAGTGCCAAATATTTGGAATTTTTCCCCAGCAAACGGTCCAAAACAAATCGCAGAACACATGTTATAAAAGAAAGGTTGAATTTCCCACGCTATAAGTCTTGTGATTGTTGGACCACTTGCGGGGCAACAAACCTCTTACATGGCACTTCTTACAGCGAATGGGATACTTTTCCTAATTGTAATCTTCACCAGGCAAACATCTTTAAAGCCTACTACTAAATACCCAACTAAATTTTGTTTTAAATGTTAAGCCAAGTTTTCTAACTGATCAAATTATCTCATCAAAACAATTTCTGACATAACATAGCGTACCCTATTCAAGCTTTCCCATAAACAGTAACACACTACAACACGCAACGTTAAACCTACCGTCCTGTATATGTGGTGGTAAAGCTGCCAAGAACTCTGGGTTAACTGGGACTAATGGAACTATTGGGATCAGCTGGGTTGGTGGTGGGTGTGGGGTGCATGATGCTTGCTGGTTGTTGTTGTCGTTTGACGTGATGGTTGGGCCGCGTCAGCTCACTGGTGGGGTCTGGGGTGTTGCGACTACCAAGGTGTTCTCTAAGCAACTCCTGGCGTAGTTCTCTGGCAGAGCTGCCAAGAAGGAAGGATCCACTCCCTCTGGAAGTTGTCACCCTAAAATGGGAACGTACATAGTAAATTCCGGCAGTTGCATCATTTTTGTCTGCACCAAATTTTGAATCAGAAAGGTTTCTATTTTTTTTTAAAATACATGACTTGGCATATTAATAAATATTCCGCCTACAAGAGAAAGTGCTTTTTACACAATGCCGTATTGATTCCTAAATGACCTCTCTCCTTTATTATGAACCCTTTCTACAGGATCTTTAAGAGCATCTTTATGTCCATTCATTGATATGAGAAAAAATAATTGTTCAGGTTAAAACATGTACTGATTTGACTTGGATGACCTTGAAATGACCTTATAAATTTTTGGTACTGAATGTTGACCACACACAACAATTTTCATCCGCCTACCAATGTTAAGGGATTGCTTGGCTGACCTTGAAATTGCCCTTCAAACTTTTTGGTACGGAATGTTGACCACGCCCACCAATTTTCATCCTCCTACACCATGTGAAGTGATTTGAACTTGGATGACCTCGGATGACCTTGGGAAATGACCTTCAAAATTTTTGGTACTGAATGTTGACCACACCATCAATTTTAGTCCTCCTACCACATGGTAAGGGATTTGACCTTGGATGACCTTGAAATGACCTTCAAAATTTTTGGTACTGAATGTTGACACACCTACAATTGCATCCTCCTACACATGTTAAGTGATTTGACCGAGGGATGACCTGGATGACCTTGAAAGCCTTCAAAATTTGGTACTGAATGTTGAACACACCTACCAATTCTGATCTCTACCAACATGTTAAGTGATTTGACCTTGGATGCCCTTGAAATGACCTTACAATTTTGGTACTGAATGTTGACCCCACCTACCCAATTTTCATCCTCCTCCACCATTGTTAAGGGATTGACCTTGGATGACCTGGATGAATTGAAATTGCGCCTTCAAAATTTTTGGTACTATGTTGACCACACCTAGCAATTTCATCCTCCTACCACATGGTTAATGATTGACCTTGGATGACCTGAAAGCCCTTCACAAATTTTGGCACTAATGTTGACCACACCCGCCAAGTTTCATCATCCGACCACAACAGATAAGGTTTATAGCAAATTTAACTCCATTTTTGCTATTTTTGACACCATTTGACCTTTGACAATGCCACATTGACCCCAGTCCTCCGAAATCATCCGCAGCTACTGTGAGTGACAATTATGGTGCGAAGATGGACACCATACTTGCTCCAATCAAAAGATATCGTTTGGACAACGTTTAGTATAGCCGATTTAGCACTTTTTTGCCCATATTGGACCTATTTTGACCAATTTGACCCTTGACCCATGACACAACTTTGGATCCCCACCAACGCGTACATAGAGATCATCTATGTTGCGAAGATGGACACCCACACTTGGCATAGATCCAGAGATATTGCGAGGGACACACACACGCACACACACACGGACCGGGGAGCATTTCTATAGGCCCCCCTTCGCCAACAAAAGTTGGCGGGGGGGGGAAAAAAAATATTTTTAAATATGTTAAAACAATATAAAAAATTTGTTTTTCATACCTTAAACCCTTGGCTGGGAACATTGTCTCAATTTTGGTCAGTTTTCTCAAGGATTTTTATTTATGTCATTCAGAAAAGTGAAATTAGGTAGCATGGGAAAAAAGAGGAACTTGCTATTGTGTGTGATGTTGGCAACCTAGCAAATTTGTACAACACTGTTTTAAAAACGGATACTTCCCACTGGAAACTCTGCAAAATAGTCAGCAATGTTTAGGCCTCTCACGTTATTATTTTAAGTTCCACAATCTTTTACCTCCCACGTCTCCTGAAGATGTTCCTGGTGTGGTACTGACTCGGCAATTCACATTGTTCAAATGAGGAAGCACTGGCTAACAAACAAGAACAACATTTTGCATTTAACACTTTTTCCATTGTTGGGGAAATGAAATTCTAGGCATAATACTACACTATACTTATCACTGGCCCAATCACTATATTTAAGCCATTTGAACGGTTTGCCCCATCTTGCAGCTGTTTAGGCCAAATTTTGTCCAAAAACAATGGCAATGTCAAGTAGTGAATAGATTTTACAGGAAAATTCAGTTAATGGCCCTTAAAGGAATTTTCAAGATTTTGTCAAGCTCAGTTGACTTACATTCATAACATATATGTACAAACATCACAAATTCCCAAAAAATAATACAATTTGATCTAAAATTAACAAAATAGGCATTTTAATTTTTGCTTTTTTGACATACGAAGAACACGGGCGGATTTTTCGCACGGCTTCCATTGATCAAAAAAAGCGCCCAATTTTTGGCTCTCCTCGTGACGTCATGTCAAAGTGATGACCAAACATCGGGTTGACTCGAATTGTTCTTGCTGACACTGTAATATTGATTGGATTAATGAAAGTAATTAAATTAGAAAAATTCAGTTGACCGAATGACATATTTTGTTTCATTTCCCGTTGTGTTTTTAATTATTATGAAGCGGCAACACGCGATATGTGGTCACAACGACGTAAATTATGGATGGCCATCACTTTGACGTCACATTTGCCTGCGAGGTGGATTTGTCGGAATCGTTTCGAGTAAGCTATTGGGCGGAAAATTAAAAGGGCAAAATACTCAACAAAAATGTTGAACAATTTTCAACTTTGTTTTTGGATTTTATATGTAATCTACGTTACTTTAAGCTTTCCATCCATACCAAATTATTCCAAATATTCCAGAATCATACATATTTTCCTTAACATTTTTATAAAAATCCAGATATCCTTATTTTTAGACCTTAACACAACCATTGAATACACGACTGTTCTTCCGCCAGATATAAAACATAAGTCCTACTAACGCCCTACTCTGTGTGTTTGCATTGCCTCTGTTGTTGGGTGTTTTACTTGCCATTAGCTGCTGTTTGTTGTTTGGTGCTGCACCTGCTGGTGCTTGTTTGGTCCTCCATCTTGATTGCTAGAGGCTAGAGAAATAATCCAAATCAAAATTAATAACAACAACGGTTCTTGCTTCCTGAAAATTTGACGAAGGAAAACCAATTACTGATCAACTGTAGGTTCTCATTTTTTATATGATTACCAATAATTTCGGCATCCATTTATTGTTGCCTGTTCACAGGTCATACATTCCTCATCTAGTCTGCACAAAAGATACTGTGTAAGAAGCATCTTTTTGATATATAACAACTACTCCCGATTCCAGAAGAATTAACCCTGGTATTCTGAAAGGGAGCTAACTTTAGACCCAGGGTGAAACCAGGGTTGAACCGCTGGTTAGTCCTGCATTAATGGACCTTTTTTCCCTCACAACATTGCATGAAAGTTAAATATTAACAGTGCAAATTCCTCATGATGACCATTCCCCATGGATTTGAGTCCATCTTTACAATCACGCAGTTTTTGGGAAAATTTCACCTCAATAGGTGTCATGTGACCACATAAAAATCCTCTTCTTAACAAATAAAAACTTTAATGCTCTTTTAGCCCACAAAGCGTTAGACTAAGTGGAATTTTTGCATACTGGAAATGTCTTGTGGTTCTTAAACTTTGGGAACACTTTTTATCCTAAGTACTGACATGTTGTTTTAGTACAGTAAATCGGATAGGCAACATTGCTTCGCATCATGAGATGATTTCAAAACACCCTCTGGACCATTTCAGAAATACGCATCCAGAGGGAATTTTCTCACCCATTACGTACACTTTTAGAGTATGTTTGAAAGAAAAAAAAAGGTTTTCACTGGCTTAAAACCTTGGTCCTAAATACCCTTTTTGAGAATACTATCCTAATGTTTAAAAAGCTTTAAGAGGAGAACAAGGTGGGAATAGTATCTGATCCTACTGCAATAGTACCTGAGTCCACTCCTAAACAACTAAATTTTAGTGCAGTCAATTTTTGTGATAGGACCACAAGGGTAAGCATTTTCAGCCGTGCTTTATGCCACAAAATAAACATGCATGTGTGGGGGAAACTAATTACCACAATTGTATGAAAAAGTCCAGATAATTCAAATAGGTCTTTGCCTTTAAGGTGATTTCTTACCCATATTTGCAACTGTCTGTAAATTTGTAGACACCCTTGTAAAATACAGGTAAAACGGCCCACTTTTTGGTCTGTACTCCAAAAAGCAGACTACTACTCCAAAATTATTAGTTGTATCCCCAGATCAAGCCTACTATAGATATGATTCATCTATCTATCTACCATCTCCACCTTGTATCTTTTTTCCTCTCTTTTTTTTTTTAATTCCAAAATTTTTGTGCCTTCAATTTTCTGAACATTAGGAGTGGGTATATTTGAATGTCTTCAAGAGTATATCACAGGCTATTAACTCAGAGGGCAACCTCTGAAGTGTGTCCACTACAGTGTGTTGTCCCATAATTGGTTTACGTGTATTCTCTCAAATAGTAGTAATGTAGTCACAATGGGTGTACCATAAGACCCACATTCACCGTCTACACCCGTGAGAATTTAGAGTTTTATTTTTCCCACTCACTAGAGGTGGGTGTAATCAACTTACACAATAAAGTAACTGTTGTGTAACTTAGGCCTCACATTGCAGCACAATATGGAGTACAATATTGGAAAACTGGATACAAAAACACAGTACACAAGCGCATATCCTTGGACCATCACATACTGCTTGAACTGAAATAATAGCTGCGATATTCACTTCCACCAGGCACTTCAAATCACAATTAACCTCTATTATATATACAAAGTAAAGTAAAACCATCCACCATGTGAATTTGCTTACCTGGGCTGGACTGCAAACCACTTCTGAGAGATCTTGTGCTCGTAATGATGCAAATGTGGGGTTAGCCTCACTGAATGCCCGCAGTGCTGTGTAGTGAACCGCTATCCCCTGCCTCAAATGGGGGTGGGGTTTTTGGTGACAGCTGGCCCACTCTGTACACCTAGTGGAATAAGCCAAGCGGTTTTTAGTTACACTCCGCTTATTCTGTTTGATAACAGCAGTAATAGGGAATTTTTGCAATGTCCCCTAATTCGTTACAGTAAATATGTAAGTAGGCTTTATGTTAGTCTGCACCTGACCCAATCATCTTAAAGCATGTGTTAGTTATACAACAAAACTGCCTGTCTAAAAGATTTTTTCTCAAGTTCGCAATACGCCATTCGATTCCGCACAAGAAGCATTGAGTATCAATCTACTCCAGACATCCCTATTTCAGGTGTACACATCCCCCGTGAAAAAAAGGCGTTTTTTTACTCTTATTCAGACATATTTTGACCAGCAATAGGAATCATTCTCACAATCGTGTATTTTACAAAATGTCCCCAACGCTTTTCAGGCTCATTTATTTCTATTGCCGGTGTAATAAAAAAGTTATTTGATTCAAAACTTGCGTCATGCACTGTTGGGATACTGCAGGTCGTGCTTCCTGTACGGGACTTTTTTGCATTGCATTATGGACTGGTGTGGCATTTTCATCAATAGCGCATATTGAACTGTGGGAATTCAGCAAAATCTTCTCTTATGCCCTGTACTCTGGATGGATTTCTTATTTTTATCTTTTCCCAGAGTGTCTGGTACACAGCTCTTTGACCAAACTGTTTCTTATTTTTTTTGAACAATTTTAAGCAGTGGCGACACAATTTTGACAGCTGATATACACAAGGGCATGCAAGAGCTATTACCCCTGTTAAAATTGATACACCCATGGCAGGAATCTCACCTTATAGGGCTACAAAGATCATAATTTGCATGTTGAAGTGTCTTCTACTGCCCGATCTCCATAAATATCTATGTGAACTAATTCACAAAATTTGCTCTGATGTAGCTTGCAGAATACACAATCCAAATCAGGTGTAAAAACTCCTATCACTCTTCATATTATTTGTTTTAATCTGATTTTGCCATAATAAAAGAGACTTCCAAATAGCTGCAAGTGATCACCAGTAAACCCTTGGTGGTTAGTGGTTAAGAGCCAATGTCTAGTATTCACGAGTTTGCTGGTTCAATACACTTTCACCAATGATGCTTTTGGGCATCGCCATGCCGGGGAAAGATAATTGCATAGTATGGTTGTTTTAATTTGTTCACATGTGGTATAAATTGTACAAGAGTTATCATCTAACTTTGGTGGTTTGATATGAGTAGCATTTCTGGAATTAAAGATCGCATTTCCAACATCAATGTGTTTTCATCATTGTACCTTTATGACATCGCAGGCAAAAACACACACTGATTTCCATCCGGATACAGTCTACTTATTTCGTCCATGTAGTGTTTTCAACTTTATGGAGAAATAGAGTAGGTTACTACATTGTATCAACTAAGGTCTCAGCATGCTTATTAAAGCAGAAGATGTAACAGAGTAGTCCCATTTCCTAGAAATCGAATTTGAACCACCATGTTCCCAATTGCAGTGGACAGTAAGATGTTCACTGCGGTGCAGTGATTGTATAGTTACACCAATGTGCTTCCCATCACCCCTCACTTCCAGTGATAATTCCCAACACCTCTTCGCAAAGCAGATTCAAGATGGACTTAATGATGTGGTAGGTGCTGTGGAAGACGTGGCAGATATGGGAGGTGTTGGTGTTGAGGTTCTTGGCCCTGGGGGCATTACTCCGACTGATGCAATGGTGTAAAAATTTAAATGTTAAAACTGGAGCATCACAACTATTCCGCTGTATTGTACCCACTAAAATATACTTCATGCAGGAGAGGCAAGGAGTGATATGATTACTTTTAGGCAGCTAGTTTGCCTGCATACCTCGCACGCAGACACTGCACTTACGATACGCAGTGACGTGGTGCATGGTGGACATTTATCATTGCATAAACTATGACAACACTCCTTACTTGGGGGCAGACAAGGTATATGAATTATGCGAGGATGCAAACTTTTAACTTCACTGCAAGTTTACGACTTGTCTGCAAAGTCGCAGGGCTTGCTTATAGGCTATATCCAATAACTCAAATTTCTGACTACCGACTGTTTTTCATGAGAGAATACCCACAATTACACCTCAACATACACTCCACTACTCAAAATACCAACATTTCATGTTGTAAACAAGCTTGTTTTGCAGTTGTAAGTGAGGTCTTGAAAAAATCCTCCATCATTATTGTAACTATTTCTAAGTGTAACCAACATCTTGTTATATGGCCTCCATTTTTCGATAAACTTTAAAAATATTATTTTCTCATTTTATTTGAGAAGAGTTCTCACGGGAAAAGTACTTTGTTTACTATAAAAGAGAGGAAAGGGGAATATCCCTAGTTTGTTTGTGCTAAGTGCATCCTGTGTAGATTGCACAATAGGGGAAGTGGGGATTCCCCAGAAGATAAACTTAGAAACTGAGTCGAGTCAACTTGTTTATGCTTTGAGATCATAACATTATAAGATCAGGGGAATTTCCCCACAGGAGTTATTATATGGAAAGTGATGTGATTCAGATGTTGTAATGTCTATTTTTAGAATGGAATCTGTGAAGTCAGTATATATGAGAGAGGTGAGCTAAGTCTCGCCGTCAGCAAAGTGTAAATTCAGCTATACGGTATGGTCATAGCTAGTTTTTATCTACGATAATGGTAGATTCATGACTCCCACAGTGGCAGGATTATTATATATCAATTCCATGTGAGGCAGAGTGCTGAATTATTCCTAGGTAGCTTTGAAGCCGAAAGTGCTGGAATCAAAATAGGATTCCAAATTGTGGACAGATAGAAATCATGTTGATTATCTGGACTGATAGAATGTGGGAAGAGTGTCGTCGAGGGTATTATTTAACCTTGTCGTCTTGAACTGCGGACAAAAAAGTTTTTATTAGGGACTGAGAAGATTCCAATGGAATATTACATGAGGATTTATAAGCGGACTTTGCATGCTGTCATTTTTTGGAGTCTTCGCGAGGGAATATCATCGTGAACGCAACGCTCTTTTGACATCATTAAGTAATTCAGTTTTATATAAATTGTGTTGTAATTGTGTAATTTTGATTGATGCTAATGTTTTGGACTACCAAATTATTAAACCAATTAAAAATCATAAAATCGGTTATATTATAGAAAATTCAGATCACTGGGCACAAGGATCATTTATTTGTGTTTGAAAGGGATTTTGACCTTGATGTCTACGAGACGTCATAACAATCTGCACTGAAAATGAGATTTACTCTTTGCATATCTTCATAAATTAGGCATAAAACATTTGTTTTCATTTTGTTGCCATAATAGACCAAAATCTACAGTCAAAAAGGGGCTGATTTAGTATTTTATAGTAAAGAGAGAGACATATCTATGGAGCTGACTGTTATAACAATGTGGAAAATGGTTGATGTATAGGTACTGGAAGACGGTTAGCTATTTCTCCCCCCCCCCCAAAAAAAAAAAAAAAAAATCTATAAATTTGGGTGGTTTTATTTTTTAATTTTTTTTTCATAACTTTACAGTATCTAAACAATTCCATCCATCTTTGCTCTTTGAGAAATTTGTTTTCCAAAGTTCAATCTCTAACAAACATACTAACAAAATTTACCTTCAGAGCCAGGTGCTGGTGCTCCCTGAATAGCCTCTGAGATCACTTCTGCAAACTAGCTAAAGGAGGCGATGCAACAATACTAGCAATAGCAGCGCCAAGCCTGTAGCGGGCCATGGTGGGGTACTTCTGTGGAGTACTTGCATGGTGGTGTGTTGTTGGGGAGTGCTGGTGGCTGTATAGCGGAGGGAGGTGGCGGGATGAGGCTTCCCATGGCAGTCGCTGCTACCGATGCAGCAGCTCGCTGGACGTTTGAGAGACATCAGGGCAGTTGTAGTAGGTGTGGACTTGCTGCTGCTGACTTCGCCTGATGTATGGGCCACCACCACCAACAAAAACCCCCCACAAAAAATACAAACCATGAGGAGGATCTTCAGATGATCTTGGGCTGCCTTCAAACAACTGTAGTGATGCAACCAAATACAAAATGGCATGGACCATGATTTGATCATAAGGATATCCTAATTTAATGCCACCCTGATTAAATTGACACCTATATCTTTGTATTCCACTCACCCAGACATTAATTTTTAACAAAATAGTGTTGCCCAATCGAATTGGAATTAATGGATGCAGATGTTTTAGCAAGAGATTACATTAATTTTAACACATGATTTTGTTCCTGTTCATGTTAGTGTAATTGTTGGCTTTAGAAAGTAATTTAGAAAGCTTTTCACAGGTTTGAAGAAGCACTCATCAAATATGCCTTATGAAGTACAATGAGCACTCTTAAGGGCAAGTGTCATTTTATATCTGCGATTAGATATTTGCTGTCTGCCATAAATTTGGGTGTACAAACTTGAAAGCAGGTCTCTTAAATATCAATAAAATAATCATGTTTATGTGTTATCACAAAGTACTCAACACAGGCCAAAAACCTTGCAACGAGGCAATGGTTGAAAATGTAACTTCAGTGACAACTTGGTCTGCAAGTTTTGCAGTCAGCCACATTCTACAAACCTCCATCATTTCTTCTTTATCCTTCTCCTGCTCTTTTGTCTCTGCATTACTGCTTTCCCCTTCCTTAGCCTCTGCTTGGGATTTTTTGGCTGCTGCTTCCTCTTTCTTCTTTTCCTCCTCTGCTTTCTTCTTGACATCCTCCGCTGATTTCTCTTGGCTTCTTTCCTTCGGCTTGATTCTTGCGCTTTTCTCGGCCGGTCTGCCAACTCTTAGTCCCGTATTTTTTCCAACACGGTTATGATTTCGGGTTTCAGAGCTGGGTTAAAAGGAGTCATAATAGGTCGTCCATATGTAAATAACACAATGAAAGCACGTGGTTTAGTGGAAAAGCACAGGACACATATTATCATTAGACCGTTAAAGTTATGAGTTCTAGCTATGTTGTGGCCAACATGTTAGTTTCCTTGGGCAAGATACTAACTCACTTATCTAACTTCATCCAGGTGTAAATAGAAAACTGTTAGGGGTAGCCATATTGTGCACTGTTCTAATTGGCTTCCAAATTTTCAACACGAAAAAATGCGATATATCCGGGGATGTAAAATTTCCGGAAATTTGGCCAGAATAAAAAACATTCCGGAAATGTAATTTTTTTCTTTACATTTACGCACTTGGGTGATGTTATTTCAGCATATTAAAGCATACCCACATTTTTTCGGTAGGGGATATACCCTGTAACTCCTTTTGTAGCCTCTTGTTTGTACGATTCCTGCATAAAAGTTTAGCGTCACGTGCAAGCATTTGGCCGCTGGGGCAAGGGCTGGATCAATTTTCAGGAAATTAATGATGTGCCCACTTACATCCCTGGATATATCCTACCGACAGTGAAATTAAAGTAAAGTGCTTTGACACTCAATTTTTTAAAGGTGCTAAACAAATCTCTACATTTACTTAAATTTAATGAGACAAAGTGTGCCAGGGAAACTTGAGACTTCTGTCTAGACCCTGTCTGTTAATTTTAGGTTTAATAACTTTAGACCTGCCTGCGAACTAGTGGTGATGCTTTAAAGCCACCACTAATATGACCATTACCAAATCATCACTAATTAAAAATTCTACCTTACCTTGAATACAATCATGCACACTGCCTCCATCCAGGACTCTTGCTTCTTCTGCCCACCTGCTGTAGGCTGACGGCACACTTGATATTGGATCTGTTGCACTAACCCACCCTTCATTGAAGTTGTCTTGGTACAGGTCATTATAGATGCTGTCATAGTTCTGACCAAATAAGTGGTCCTCTACCGAATCAGTTACAAAGACCCTGGTCTGGTTACTCTGACCATGGGTAGTATTGGAGGATCCACCACCACCACCACCACTACTTCCACCGGTTAACTGAACAAGGTCAGCTGCAGATGTCAAGCCTAATAACCTGAAGAAATGATAAGGCATATAAAGATGTTTAGATTGATAGTACATATTGCAGACAATTATAACAAGCACCAGGCATCTAATTAAGTGGGTTAACATCTGTTTTCGCAGGTCACGCATTTATATTAGCAGATACTCGTGCTTATGTGACAACATATATTACTTCTAAGCACTGTGTATACCACTCTGAATGATTATACTGCTACAAGGCGGTCACCCGGCTATCGCGATTACCTCACCAAAAATGTAACTCTTTAAATGAACTTCATCCATAACTCACCAAAAATTAACTATAGTTCCCTAATAAGGCTTTATACCACAAAATACCACACTGTGAAATTTGTTGGTAACTTGTGGAGGTTACAAAATTACAGGACTCCCATTCAAATGTTGTGGTATTTTGTGGTTTTTGGGAGTGAGTCAAGACAGAAGCTGTGGTATATGGCAAGTGCTCAAAAATATGGCCTGCCTTGTTAGGGCTAAAATACATAACACTGAACTCCATCCATACCTCACAAAAAATAGCTTTAAAAAAGTCAGGGCCAAAGGTGAAAGGTCAGGAGCAAAGAAAATGCCCGGATAAGCAAACAAAGGGCCTGATTTTGTGATTACCTGGGTGTTT
>JAMKCH010077012.1:0-13099 GCA_023653785.1 Ophioderma brevispina | reverse complement strand
GCGTATAATGATGATTTATATAATGACGTATCAATTACTAAGTGAGAGCAAAAAATCAGCGTAATCGCTATACTTTTGAAACGGGACATCTGATAGCAAAATTCTTTCAATGCACAAAAACCCATTATGGTGCTCTTCTTTGCCATTTGAAGTTCCCTGATTACAATGCGGCTTAGTTATGAAATGATCTAATTAAATAATGCATAATTTGCTGTAATCCGTCGCTAAATGGTACATCGGATATGCAAAATTCCTTTGCTACATTAAAAAACTACTATCCATATCTTGTGTGTGAATAAATAGGGGGGAAGGGTGGGGTTGTGGGGAGGGGGCGGTGGTTGGGGGGATGGGAGGGTGCAGGGGTCAGGGTGGGGTGTAAGTGGCAAGGTGGGGTGCGTCGGGAAGGGGGTGGGGTGCGTCGGGAAGGGGTTGGGTGGCATCGGGAGGGTCGGGGTAGTGTGGCATCTCATCTGGGTGGGGTCGTGGTGGTGGCGTCGGGGTAAGGTGCGCCGGTGAAGGTTTGGGTGCGTTCGGTGGGGGAGGCCGTGACCTCATTTGCCTTGTGTGACCCTAATACTTCATTGACCTTGGTGATTCTTGTGACCTTGTGACTTTATGTGAGCCACCCCTTTGTACCCCAATTGCGGTCCGGGTGGAGTGCGCCGGGAGGGGTTGGGTGTGTAAGGGAGGGGGCAGGGTGGGGTGCGTCGGGGTGGGGTGCATCGGGGTGGGGTACCTGGTGATCTCGTGTGACTTGGTGATCCATGTACCTTTGTGACCTTATGTGGCCTTTGTGACCTCAGTGACCCCATGTGACCTTGGTGACGTTCTTGTGACTTGGTGACTTTTATTGCCCTTTTGTACCCCATCGGTCGGGTGGGATGCGCCGGGAGGGGGTGGGTGTGTAAGGGAGGGGGCAAGGGTGGGTGCGTTGGGGAGGGGTGCCATCGGGGTGGGGGTGACCTGGTGATCTCGTGTGACCTTATGTGTCCTTCGTGACCTTTGTGACCTTATGGGGCCTTTGTGACCTCATGGACCCATGTGCAACCTTGGTGACTCCCTGTTGACCTTGGTGACCCATGTTGCCTGGTGACGCCCCTTTGTGACCCTCTGCGACCTTTGTGACCCCATGTGACACTGGGTGACCTCCAGTCACCTTGGGGACCCCCATTCACAAACCGCAATAGCAGACGACACTAGCGTTCCAACGGCCCGTGATGGTCTTTTCAACATTTCGGTTACACTTTTTAAAAATGCTCTGCTGGCGTACACATCTATCCCCCGATTTAACCTTCAAACTCGGTAATTCTTGTATAACACTGTTCTCCAGTACATTTGGTCTCTTTCTAATCATCATTTTGACCAAACTCATCATAAGCAAGTGGCTCATCGCAACCAGGCGACAGTGTGGTTCGAGAACCGCCTTTGTTCTGTTGCGGCCTTAAGGCAGAAGACACATAGGGAGCACTTTGTTCCATTGTTGTGCTGTTTGTTGGGTTTGATTGACGTTTGTTGTGAAAAATGGTTATAATGTTTGCCTGTAATATCCAACATACTCTGATGGATTTAAACCAAACTTGAGTCATAGAATGCCACATGGGAATCCCTCATTTCCTGATTATGTCAAAGGTCATGTACCAAGGTCAAAAACATGTTGAGGTTCAAGAAAGCCTATCATTTACATGAAGTTGAAGTTCAATTGGAATTGGAAACCAAACTTGAGCATAGGTGCATATTTGGATCCCTCCATTTGTTGATGAGGGCAAAGGTCCACATTCAGAGTTCAAGGTCAGTGATAAATCAAGTTGTTAAGATAGGCTGAAAATGTAAACATTTAAATTGACCTCACGTTGAAAAGTTGAAGTTCAATTGGAACTAAACTTGAATCATTGGTGCACCATTGGATTTCTCATTGTGATGAGGTCAAAGGTCACAAATGCCCAAGTCAAAGGTCAAAATTTGAAGGTCAGAGGCTATCATGTTCCACACCGCGCGGCAAGCTACACATGTTGTCCGAGACCGCTTATTTTTACTATTTTTAAGGGCATCCGCAGGAGTAAACATACCAACTTATGGGACCATGATGAAGGACATGTGTGTAGGTTTCTATCAATAAACAGTCTTCCATGGGGACAGTATACCCAGAATGGATTCCATGTATTAAGACCACACTATAAGTGCCAGGCCTAACCATCTGTAACATAATAAAACAAGCATTTCAAAAGATCAGACCATATACCTTTATGTAATTTGTAAAAACTTACCTATTGTCAGCTGTTCAACTTTCAATAAACTGGCAATTTAAAACTGAGGAAAGTATGTGTTGTTGGTCTCTTATGTGTGTGCTCCATGGAATACTTCATGTAAGCCAAATGACCCCTCATTAGCTGTTATATTGTCCAAATGGCTTTTAAAATGTAACAGCTGATGGAACCTTATCTTTTTCAAAGACGCCTCGCATTTTTTATCCACCAACCGGCGAGAGCCCGCCGAAGGCGCGTGTCGAACGCCGGAGGCGTGAAGGTCCGTCGTAGCGATGCGTCTTTTGCGCAATGGTATTATCCCTGGTGCAAGCATAATGTGTCAATCAAAGTATGTCGTCATCGTAAGCACCACCGCCCAATTTCATCGATGACAACGTTTCAAAACTTGCCAATATCGATGACTTCGCCCGTCAAAATTACCATACGATTTTTGCCGGCCTAATTAGCATACGGATTCAAAGCAAAATACTAGCGAAAGCTCTGCGAGTACGATTTCGAGTGAGTCCGTAGCGGTATGGGAAGATGGCTGTGGGCCCTAGTTGTGCCCGCTCTGCGAAATAAATTCCCCAGTAAAAGTTATTCCCACCTTCCAGGCACAAACCCACTGACTATGAACTAGACTAGGGCATACTCAGTCCTTTATCAAATATTCCGTAACTGCAGGACCAGTCAAATTGCCACTCACACAGACAATTGATTTTGAACTTAAATGAAAATATGAGATTCCTTCCCATTTATCACATGCCACTTACGCAAATTTGGCGTGTGGCGAACATCCCAAAATTCAAGCCAGAAATGAAGTCTATATAGTTCACAAATCACGGCCGAGAATTTAGGGGGACACGCACCTCCTATTCTAGACAAGAACTTACCACCCCTCGGCGTCGCAACTTACCATACAAATTAACAGGGGAGGCACCTCACCATACTGTACAATAAGCTAACTCTCGGCCGAACCATGTCCGGGAACCACGGCTAACTATGGCAATGAAACTACTTGTACACAATCATTCACTACAATGACTGAAATTCCCACATTTTATCCTGTAACGATCACATCAGGACACGGCCCGTAGCTTCAAATACCTCATTTCATATACTCACCCGCATGACCGGCACTCACACAGACTGCTTCTGGTTCGAATAATCATACACCGTCACCCCCGTGATCCTACACAATGACTAAACGATAATCCAACATGATTTTCAACCGGGGCCGTTTTCACACCATCAATAAGTGGGTTCGCCATTTTACATTCCCAGCTTGCGGTATCAGGGACCCTCGCTGTCATGGATGTATTCGCTTTGTTTTGATTTCGTTACCAAAACTCAATAATTTATGGTTATTGATCAGTTTTCCAATAAACTCGTATTCTGAGAACTATTTTAAGCGAACGATGACATCATCATTGACCATCAAAACGATCGTCTAGTTTCGGAAGAATATCCAAAACAATAGTACCAAAGAACAGGAAATATTTGCGAAAAGACTTTGATTACGACTCAGCTTTGAGCGGTCACAAGAGGGGCTTACTCATAAATTGAATAATAATCAAAGCCTTGATAACAGGCTAATGGAACCTATACTCGGTCCGTCCTGACTATCAGTGATTTCATAATCTTTTTGCGCAGCTATTGTTGCATGCGTGTCCGAAGCACACTGTACACTCTGTACATCTGGTTTTAGCTTGGCAATTTCCAATGTTTAATCATGCGTGACAATTTATGTCACTCCTTGTGTCCGGCGGATCAAAATAATCCCTGTCAACAAACATGAATGGGCTACAACTGCACCAGTGATTGATACAGGTGATTTAGCAAGAAAGGCAAGTTGATGACCAGATTTTTTTTATGATACAATTTTTAGTAACTTATAACACATATTCCCATTATTACTCTTTTTTTTAACTGACGCATGGAAAAGTGGTATGACCAGATATTTGACTGAGGTGCGTGCATTATGTTAGATAATAGTCATCGGGGCATAAGTTTGTGCACTTTTGGTCTTGAGGCGACTCATCTCAGACTCACAAGCATAGCACATCCAATTTAATATCGGGCAATAGTTCTTGAATGAATGTGTGCATTGCTCATACTTCTTCCAATGTTTTTAGTCTTTGACACAGCTTCCTGCTATCTTGATATAATTGTATAAGATTCACCATTGGTAATGCTTGCGATCACGTAATTGTTGCTGCATTTGAAAGCTAATGCAGGGGAACTAGCACTAAAGGCTAGAGGTTAATGTACCATAATCTCTGTTATCTCTTCATCCAGTGATTGAACCAAGCCGGTGGCCGGTCCAACTACAGGGGCTTTTCAACACTCTTTTTTCAGTTGAGCATGGTCAGCATTATCATTTTTAAATATTACCATTCATGATCTACTCTTCTTGTGGGTTCCCTTTAAATTTGGACAGCCTAAGGGGTTTTGTCATTCGTAAAAGTGTTACATCCTGCCTGGTTTGGGACGGGAATTTGGGGTGGTGCGTTGCTGTGGCCATGGCCCTGTCTTAAAACAATGACAGGATCCCATGGCCCTCAATCACTCATAATTTTGGTTCAAATTAATATGTTAATGGGAATATTCAATAGGGTCCACTGACGATATGTACTACACTACGACACTACCGCCCTCATCATCCTGTTTTGTCTGTATATATATAAACGGACCGTCGGGAGCGGCTTGAGACAATTGGTACCAAATTTGCCTTATCCTTCATGAGTTTCACTCACCTGCAGTCCAATATCTTTAGCAAAGACATCAGGATAACTAAGTTTCCTGCCACAGCTAGGTTTTCCTCCCGGTGTGTCCACCCAAAAACAATTTCAACAATCATTAAAAACCATCAATCAAAAATCATATCAGGCCAACATTAATTTGAGTGGCAGTAATGCAATGGCAATATATATGATGAAAATTAAAGAAATAAGAATTATCAATAATAATATTCAAAAGTAAAATTTTCACATCAGTGGTAGATCAGAACTTATAACTCTATTGAAAACTTAATTTATTAGAAAAAAAAAATTTTTGGGGATGTATGCCATTAGGGGCATTGCGTAATCCACAACCCTCGTCCTCCTGACATAACCCTCAAAAAGTTGAGATTTTTATATCATCTGAACATTACATTATGTGTACCTAATTTAAGTGCAAATTCAGTCTATCTGTACTAAATTCTCATTCTGGTATTTTTCTGTCTGTCAACGGATGAAATTAAGCAACGGTGCCTATGGAACCGTGGGACCTAGCCTTTGCTTTGCAGCAAAACCGCATTATGTCTCGAAATGATTGAAAGTTGACAAAACATCCTTACTGTCCTTGAACTGATCGTTCTCAATCCATAACAAACACTACCCTTACTCCCTTTTCTCATCCACGGCATGAAACCCTTCAAACTAGTACGCAAAACTTTTTTTTTTTATTGCTCGTCTTATCACTCAGAATTCCTATGTGGGATGTACTGGGAATTTCTTCTGCAAGCTGTTTCTGAGCAATGGCAAGCCTCATTACATTCCACTTGTTTATAGTAGACTTTACAGAAAGCTTTGTAGGAGTCTTTCCAGATAATTTTAACACTGCTGCTAAATACAGGGGAACTTGGCCCGTGGAGACATTGTGTGTTACATATTGCAGACGGCCCTCCTTCATTTCCATGGTTGAATTTTTTCCTGCCCTCTCCATTAACCACTGGCTTTTTTTCATCACGTTCAGGGGAGGATGGCCAGAATCCCAATTTCAGGCAGACGTCGCCATTGATTTAACAAACCACGTAAAAGTGCAATCTTGACGAAACATTCTATTGATTTTTTAACCCCTCAATGATGGGTTGTTGCATCGAGAGCGGCGTTTTTTATGTCGGGTTCTTGTTTAGTAGCGAAACCATTTCCGCCGGAAATTCGGAAAAATGTTCTAGAGGTGGTGGGCCGGTTGTGGTAGGAATTATTTTTTTGATTGGGTGTAAAAGTGACTGCAGTCAGTTTGGGGAGGATTTTTCTGCCTTTTCGGGCATCTTTGGATGCCCCGCTTGTCGTCCTTCTTACTGAAGCTCTGCTTTGTGTGTGCGCGTGTTCACGGTGCTTGCGGGGTATACTCGGGCGAAAATGAACTGGTCATCTGAGTGGCAAGGACAGAGGTCAACACGATTGCAAGAGTAAGCTCAGTTGCAAAAATCGAACTTGCAACCGCGCTTGAGGCAGATTTAGTGTAACACGCCCTGTACGCTGAGCCCGGACCAAGCGGACGCACCATGTTTATATTTACAATGTTTTTTGTGGAAGGGGATGGAAGTGGAGTTGGTTAACAAAGTGTTAAAATAATAAATGGAGGCCTGTTCGATAGCGTCCTATTTGTTAGGGGTTGTTTTCTTCTTAACGTTGGTCCTATGTTATATGTGAGTACGAATGTAGCGATATTTCGTATTTTCGAGAAAGAGCTTGTTTGGATTTTTTGATGCAATTCTCCCTTTAATTTGTAAGGTGTGTCCCAGGCCTCAGGGCTGTTCTGCCATGCGACATATACCCTTTCCGACGGATCCATTTGTACTCATAGGTCTTATGGCTGAGACTAATATACCTCCGTAGTATTAGTCTCAGCTTATGGGTTCTTAGACTTGAAAACATGTGTAATAGAACATATGTAGTTGGAATCGGTTTCCAAATTTAATGGGAAACAGAGGTAGCTGTTTTGTAAAACAGAATATTAATGCCTAGTGTTTGTATTATTTGTAGTCTATTTCATTATTAGAGTACTAAAAACTTAGTTCGGAATCCTTGGCTCCCGCCTTGGCCTATCCATATATGGGGTTTGTTTATAATGAAATATTCAAGCCATAATGTGAATCAACAGGTTATCTGGGGCGGGAGTCAGACCTGTTGTTATCATGGTTATGGCCGGCGGCCTTCGCAGTGTTCTAATCTTGATCGGATACAACTGAATAAACATCAAGCCTTCTGCATTCATCTGTCTAGTCTCTAATAGCGCTAATATTTTCATATAAGGACAATGACCGTCAGTAAATTAGGCATGTGTTTTTCTTATATGTTACAATGTGTCAGAGGAAATGCTGCATCATTGAAACGATAGGATTTATTATCAACTTAATTCCCTTTGTCCTTTAGCCTAACCCTTGTCACTAAAGAAGTTTTGGACAGTGTCGATTAGAAGAAAATATGTGGCCCGATACACCTGTTTCATGAACAAAAGTAAAGATGGCATTTCATGTTTTTATACATCCATCTCATGCCATATAGAGAGTGCAAGCAGATCGACTAGAATTTATTTTTCTCTGCAATCGGCACACTTTTAATTTTGACTTTCCAATTACAAAATCGAAGGTTGATCTATTAGGGTTTTGGAACCACACCGAATGTTGTTGATGTCTACAAACGTTAATGTGCAAACCTGCATTTGTTATTGGCTCTAATCGTACTTTGTCCCTCCCGCTGTAGTATTTGCAGGATGTTACTCCACCATCATGTTGCCCTAGTGCAGCATAATTGATCTTTCCTTGGTTGCAGCAGTCACATAACAGCAGGGGTGAGGTTTGTGTTGGTAAGATCGCTTGGCCAACTCAACTCTGTGTAATTTGCATAATCCATTTCGGCAACTTGTTGACGCGGGTGGACGCTTAAACAGCTTTTTTCTTTGAGGGGTGTTCACTGTCGAGTTCGAAATCATGTTCACAAGGTTCTAGCATGGAGATATGGACGTAACTATATTAACTTCCTGGTATTATTAATAATTCATGACTATTTACGGCGAAATTGTAGCTTGTTGCAACATGAAGACCCTACATATTTCCTGTTATTAGTTGGCATCTTATAAAAAAATAGACGCAATAGACACAAATCTTTGTTGCCTGCGAATCCATTACCTGCGAATCGTTTGGCCCATAGATGAACTCTAACATATACAATTGCCCAGTGTGTATTCCTTCAGTGCCGATCCTTATTTCAAGATACCAGGCCCTAACATGTTTTACAAACCTTGCTGTTAACTGGTCTATTATCCAAAATGATGACCTTACCTGCCGGCAATGGTGTGTTGTTGTTCCTAATTTGCATTATTCACTGTTGCTATGTTCTTGACTCGTTCTTGGCTCAAGTGGTCGAGAAGGTCCACAATATCACGTGAACCCGATAATAATATGTGAGGCCCTTGGCGTTTATCATGAATGAAGGAACTATGTACATAAATCTGGCACGACCTCAGTCAAGATTACATACCCCAATAGAAATTTCTCTTCATCGGGTCTCTATTGCCTAGAATCAAGCCCACGCTTTGACGTGGGTTATTATAATTAAGCAACACTAATTACCATAGTAGCCCTTGTTCCCGTGCTGTGGGACGTACATGCACCGCCAGGCCTTGATGAATTAAAGAACCAGGGCGGACAAGCGTATCAATTTGGTTTTCTTTTACATGAGTCATAACAATTCTAACACAGCCTGGTTCCTTCATTAAAAAATGCACGAATTAAATTAAATTATCGCTAAAAAACTTCCCAAAAATGAAAACCGAACCCTGAAGTGTAACGTTAACTATTTAAATCTTTCCGTATTTTGAAATGAATAAATATTTTTTAATAGAATGAAGAAACATAATTAAGAAAAGCTTGCAGCACGCATCGAAAATTTTCCGAGTAGACGATTTGTTCGTACCTTTTGGAAATCACAGCGCAGCACCTTATTACATAGCGAATGTTCTTTGAAATTTGTAACCCATTATATCATTTCCGAAGTACTTTCAAAGAGAACTTTTGACATTACTTTGAACTTTAATAATCAAGTAAGAAAATAATGGACAACTTTTATTCGGACAGTTACTTTTAATTATTTCAACGAGAAGTGCCATTTTGCATATCAAGCATCGTAGCCCGGGTTCTGATTGGTTAATTCTCGTGAACCTTTGAACTGCACGAACAGGTCGTCGCACTAATCAATGTTTTACGTCAGCTTATGGCGAAATTAATACAACTACAAGTTTCGTTCGTTTCTTCTTCGTGTTTCATAGATTAAACCATTTTTATGTGTTACTTTTTTGCACGGTATTGTTCATCACAATCAGGCATCTGGAGGTATAAATATTTTCTACTATCAGGTTCGGCAATAAATCGTAATATAAGTGTAATTCTGTAAAATCGTCATCTCAGGTCTCCCCCTCAGTCGAATATAGTAATAAGCATAAAGAAATCGATATTGTTTGGCATTTGTTTTTTTATTTTATTTTCCCCAGTATTTTTCCGATTTCTCATGTTGTATTCTCTCTCGTGTGAACTTGCACGGGCACTGACGGTGTAGAGATCAGTGTGTCACGTGTCACCATCTTCGTTCCCACATTTTTTCGCCACCAGACCGTTTATATCATGTTTATTTCGTTTTCTCCATTTTCATATTATACCTCCGTCAATGTTCAGCTCGAAATTATCCATAACACACTCAATATGACGATCAAATGTCCGACTAGAACCACACCAGAATGTGAATACACTATTTTGGCTCATGGTGGAGCCCCAAGTATTTTACAAAACACAACACATCACACCCACACACCATGTGTGCGGAGCTAACAAGTCGAGTACAAGCACCATGTAAGTATGACATGACGTTTTATTCAAATGCACAGCTGAGTTGCCCATTTAGCCGACGACCTGAGTAAATGTTGGGGGAAGCACTACTTAACTCCGTCCTCCACGATAACTTTTCACCCGGCTATGTTTTTATGGATTGCTTATGTCACAGTTTACGCAGTCAGGGGTCATAAAAAATAAATGCACTCATCTAGTTGTTTACTAACATCATAATTGTTTCTCTTTCAAGTCCCGACATTTTGAATTGGCTGTTGGAATATGTCTGTTGGGCCTTTAATTAACTTGCTGCTGCTTCTCTCATTATAATCAACAATGGTCTCTTTTGATTTTTTTTCTCGTCTTAAAAAAGAAAAGTCAGTCCTTGGGTTTTATTGTTATATTTTAATGCATGTGTTATTCTGAACAAGATAATAAACTAAGGGCAGTAACACCAGGGCTGCCTAAGACAAAAAAAAAAATAAATGCCTCATCTATTTACCGGTGTCTGTCTCTCTGTCTGTCTGCAGTGGTTCTGTCTGTCTGATCGCGTCTATTTTTCTCGGACCCCAGGGTCGCACGTTCCTGAAACTTGGTGGGTGGGTGCCCTTGACCAACCGAAGACAGTTGTATTGGTTAGTGGATCAAAGGTCATCAGGGGTCCTCAAGGTCAAAAGATGTCAAATGGGGTAAACATTGGTGTATGGACAGAAACTTGTAGTGTGGGGTCCGATTTTTGATGGCTAAAATTTTGAAGGTCACGACAAGGTCAGTAGGAAAGAAAGGGGTCTTTCAAGGTCAAAGAGGTAAACGCTTGGTTTTCTCGGACACCAAGTGTTGCACGTTCCCGAAACTTGGGAGGTGGGTGCTCCTTTACCCTCCGAAGACCGAGGCTATATTGGTTAGTGGATCGAGGTCATCAGGGGTCATTTCAAAGTCAAATGAGGTCCAAATGGGTACACGTTGTGTATGGACACTGAAACTTGGGGGTGGGGGTTCGATTTTGATGTTCGAAAATTTTGAAGGTCACACAAGGTCATTAGGGTCATTCAGGTCAAAGGAGGTTTAACCTTGTTTCTCGGACACTGAGGGTTGCACACGTTCCCAACTTGGGTGGGTGGGTGCTCGCTTGACCCTCCGACGACCGAGTGTTATATTGTTAGCGGATCAAAAGGTCATCAAGGTCTTCAAGATCAAATGAAGGTCAAATTGGGTAAACATTGTGTAGACATCATTAGGGGTCATTCGGTCAAACGGAAAAGGAGGTTAAACCCTTGGTTCTCGGACCTGAGGGTTGGCACGTTCCCAACCTTGGGTGGGTGGGTGCCCCTTGACCCTCCGGAGACCAAGGTTATATTGGTTGCTGATCAAGTCATCAGGGGTCATTCAAGATCAATGGTAAACAATTGGTGTATGGACATGAAACTTGGAGGGGGTGGGGTCGATTTTTTTATGCCGAATATTTTGAAGGTCACGGCAAGGTCCTTAAGGGGTCATTCAAGGTCACAGAAAGGTTTAACGTTGGTTTCTCAGAGACCGGAGTCGCATGTTCCTGACCACAGGGTGGGTGGATGGCCCCTTGACCCGTCCTCAAAGACCGAGGTTATATTGGTTAGTTGATCAAAGGTCATCAGTGGCCATTGAAAACCAAGTAGGGTAAACGTTAGTGTATGGCGTGAAACTTGGAGGCTGGGGTCAATTTCTGATGCCGAAAATTTGAAGGTCACGACAAGGTCATTCAGGGTCCTTCACGGTCAAAGAGGTTAAACGTTGGTTTCTTTTTCTCAGAGACCGAGAGTCGCAGTTCCGTGAAAATTACTTGGTGGGTGGGTGGGTACCCCTTGACGTCCGAAGACCGAGGTTGTATTATTGGTTTAGTGGATCAACGGTCATCATGGGTCATTCAGAGCAAATGAATTTTCAATTGAGTAAACATTGGTGTTATGGACATGAAATTTTGAGGGTTGGGTCGATTTTTGACACCAAACAATTTTTAAAGGTCATGGCAAGTCATTAGGGGTCATTCAGGTCAAAAGAGGGTAAAATGGGGCAAACATTTGTGGTATGGCCATGAACTTTCAGGGTGGGATTGAATTGTTGGATGCAAAAATCTTAAGAGCAACAACAAGGTCATCAGTTGGGTCATACCAGGTCAAAGGAGGTCAAAAGGGGGGGGGGGGGGGGGGGGGGTGAACTTGGTGTATCCAGACGAAACTTGGTGGGTGGGGGTCAATGTGATACCAAAATTTTAAAGGTCAATACAAGGTCATCAGGGGTCATTCAAGATCAAATGGGGTTAACATTGGTGTATGGACTTGAAACCTGGAAGGTGGGTCAATTGTTGCTGCCAAAATGGTCAAAGGTCACAACAATGTAATTAGAGGTTATTTTAACGTTCAAAGAGGTCAGCCTATTTTCTTGAGATCGAGGGCCAGTACGTATTCTTCAACTTGGGTGGTGGGTGCCCCTGATCTTCCACAGACTGAGTTTTTTAGTGAGCCAAGGTCATCATGGGGACATTCAAGGTCAAAGAAACTCAAATGGGGAACATTGGTGTGATGGACGTGAAACTTGGACGGTGGGGTTTGATTGCTGACAAAACCTTCAAGGTCATGACAAGGTCATCGGAGGTCCATTCAAAGTAAAGGAGGTAAAATGAGGTAGAACTTTGGTGTAATCCAAATGAAACGTGGATGAGCGGGTTGATTGCTGATGGCGAAAATGTTAAAGGTCATGTTAATCATCAGGGGTCACTCAGGTCAAAGGAGGTCAAAATCCAAACTTAATACTATTCATTCCCTCCCATCCCAATGTTGGCTCACTGCTCATTGATGCACTCGTTTTATATTTGTCCAAGAATATTTTTCTTATTCCAAAACCGTTTGGAGCTGAAGAATTCAACTCCACTGGAAGTGTTATTTTTATTTTTTTTTTTGTATAATAACGAACGAGATGAGTCGTATGTGGGTCATGGGAATTGGAACACCCATGACCGACCCACATCAAAGCACCCAAATTGGTTTGTGGTTTGCAACTCGGTATTGCTGTAATTTTCTTTTGACATTTTTTTGGTGAGTTGAAGGAGGCTGCACGCCGCCATTGTCCTGATCACTTTCAGTTCTTGGAGTTAGCTCAGTACATTGCATAGATGTTTACTCTGGCTTTAATTTCTGCTTTCCCTCATTTGTATTTCTTCAACTTCTTTCTTCTTGCCTCCAGATAGGATTATTGATGATCGTTCTTTCAGCGCACTATTGTTTTAATC
>JAMKCH010077011.1:0-14542 GCA_023653785.1 Ophioderma brevispina | reverse complement strand
TCACAAATCAATTGTTATAATCACTAGACTTGGTTAGAAGAACCGCTGACCGAAGGTCCATATGGGGTGTTCACAGATTGGGGTCAAAGGTTTCACATGGGCCGATGTAAGGGGCATTCCTTGAAATCTATACATTCCTCTTGCTGCCACAAATCAATTGTTATAATCACGAGACTTGGTTAAAAATGCTGAACCAAGGTACATATGGGGTGTTCACAGATTTGGGTAAAAGGTCTTCCCGTGGGCCCGCATTATAAGGGGAATTCTTTGTGAAAATCTATAAATTCTTTCTTGTGCCACAAATCAATTGCCTATAATCACTAGACTTGGTTAGAAGAACCCTGACCCAAGGCCATATGGGGGTTCACAGATTTGGGTCAAAGGTCACTTGAGCCAATTAAAGGGGCATTCTTGAAAATCTATAAATTCATTGTGACACAAATCAATTGCTATAATCACTAAGACTTGGTCAGAAAAGCCGCTGACCCAAGGCCAGGGGGGTGTTCACAGATTTGTGGGTCAAAGGTCACGTGGGCGATTAATGGGGCATTCTTTGAAATATATAAATTCCTTCTTGTGCCACAAATCAATTGTTAAATAATCACTTAGACTTGGTAGAAGAAAACGCTCACCCAAGATCCATATGGGGGTTCACAGATTGGGGTCAAAGGTCGTGGCGGGTCCAATAACGGGCATTCTTTGAAAATCTATAAATTCCTTCTTGTGCACAAATTCAATTGCTATAATCACTCGATTTGGTCAGAAGAACTGTTGACCCAAAGATCCAGGGTGTTCACCAGTTTTGGGTCAAAGGTCACAGCGGCAATAAAGGGGCCATTCTTTGTGAACTCTATCAAATTCCTTTTTGGGCCACAAAATTCAATTGCGCTAAGAACCGGCTGAACCAAGGCTACATACAGGGTATTCACAGAGTTGGGTCAAAGGTCGTGGGGCCAATTAAAGGTGCATTCTTTGAAAATCTATCATGTCCTTATCGTGCCACAAATCAATTGCTAGTATAATCACCAAATGTGCTCAGAAGAACCACGGACCCAAGGCCATATAGGGTGTTCACAGATTTGGGGGTGAAAAAGGTCATGTGGGCCGTTAAAGGGCATTCATTGATGATATGAGACTGCGGGCTTTCTCCTAAATAGTAGGCCTTGGTCTCAAGATATCTGGGGCAATATTTCTCACCATCTCACTCATGAGCAGTCTATATTGATACTATAAATGCCAACCCAGGGGTAACTACTCCTAAACGTATCTTATTATGCTCATGTGTGAACTTTTCACGATTATTATCGCCCACAATGGAAAATGTGGTGACCCATGGCGGGTGGTGTCAAATAAAAGAAAGGAAATTAAAAAATACTATAATGTAAAACCGGGGTGCTACTTCCGAAATGTCTCTTACATATGCTCATGGGGGGGACTTTTACATAGCTTAATATATGCACAATAGAAAATGTTGCGACCCCAGGGTGGGTGTGCCAATATTAATAACCGGCTGAGCTAACAACATTGGTGCTCTTGTTTGTTTTTATCTTTGACCTTTGTTAGGTTTGTTTAGGTTATCATGTGGGTTCATTGTTAATTGTTTTAATTTGTGAGTCATTACTAAAACAATGCATTGAAAGAAATTGATATGAGAATCCAATTCGTTGCCAGCCTCAAATGCTAACGTCGGTCGGTTTTGTTGTTTTTTTACATGACAAATCACCAACACCACAGCACAGATAGTTTGGAACGATGTATCTCCTGACTTACCGGCCTATGAAATCACCTTAATTGATATGAATAAACAACATAGTAGGTGTGCCACCATACGGTACTTGCCGTCAACCAGATTGGCACACTAGATTTACATTGGTGGCCCTAATCAAGGATGCATGAGGAGAGAACTACATTGCTGAATTACATGGTCTAACTGAAGATGGTCTGTTTGATAGGGGTAGTGTTAAATCAACTATGGCAGTAAGTTTGTCTTCCAATTTGGGGGTATTCTGTTTCACTGTAGCATTTAATTTAAAAAAAAAAATGTTTTTCGCAGTCAAAATAAAGTACCATAATATTAACCACAGAAGAAAGCATTTGTGTTTGGGTTCATTTGGTGTTATGCTTATACAATGAAAGGCTAATTATTTAGAAACATATATCCTATAAATCCATTTGGAACAAATAGCATATGTTGACTTTGGAGTAGTTGTTAATATATTGGCATTACTGGAAATTCTCTTTAAAATGAAGGACCAAAATTTTTATACTTGTAGCCAGGCCTGTAGTCAGGAGTTCTTTTGGGAGTGGACCTTTGTCCATGCATGTGGACCTTTTACCTATAAGGGTGCACTGCATTGACAAAAGAGACCTTTTTTTACTAAATTTTATACTTTCAACCAAAAAATCCTATTTTGCTTGTGTTGCATTCACAAACTAGTATTTTATACCATTTTTTATCCTGGCTTGAAAAGCAGCGGGGGATACTGCTGAGGGTGCGCATGTAGTGATGTATGTGTATGTATGTGTGTGTTCCAGTTTTGGTAGGTTTCTGGTTTTAGTTTCGTTTTTCGCATCTCCTTTCGAAAAGTCTAAGTCCGATTTAAACCAGACTTGGGTCTCAAAGGTGAAATAGGGGTTCCTTCATGTGTGGATGATGTCAAGGTCATGGACCAAGGTCAAAGGTCATCTGAGGTCTGTTCAAGACTGCCCTCTTGCAAGGGGGATGAAAGTTTACGTGCTGTATTTTTTAACTTTGGGCCATGGGGAAATCCCCCACTGTATTCCTTGGTTGTAGGCCTTTTTGTAGCTTGTATATTTTTAAAGAGAGGAAATTGCACGGGACACTTTCTGATTTTGGGCTTCACACTGTGCATTGTTCTCTTGAGAAATTTGTCCGTTGAAAGAATTTACCAATTAACAGTTCATTACGGCTTCAAGTGTTTCTGAAAGGACCAAAATTATGTACTCAATACACTTGCAATCAAAGTATGATGATTTTTGTGGTTACGTGTTCCTGGCTTTGTGAGATCATCTCATATGAATCAAACTTTACCTACAGGGTATTCTTACCTTTTCGTTAAAATTACGATGGCCCCTGCTCTTTCCCTCTTCCAAGTCTGACTTGATTACCTTTAGTCTGCCGTCCAGTCAAAAAATGAACCATCTCCCCATCACAAATTTCAAGACAAAAGACTCTGATGAGTCCCTCCTAACTCTCTTGCCCAAACATTATACGTTACCCAATAAATATAATTGCATGATATGAGGCTTGATTTTAATACCACTTTTGTAAATTTTGGTAAGGCGGGATTTATTGGTAAGATCCAGAGGGAGCCTGTGGTAGGTGGGTCTTTGCGGGGAAAGATAATGGTGGACAAGCGTGGGGGTTGGTTGGTCTGCGGAGTAGTTGGAGGATGGGTGGAACGATTTGCAAATAATGACAGCATTGGTTATCAAATGCACCAGTGTTTCAAAACAGGTTTTGGACAGGGAAATAACTGTCCACAAGTAAGTATTGCAAGGCAGGCTAATATTATATTATACACAAGTGTAGTCCCACACTGGCTTTGAAAATTAAGGAGCTGCTTTAGGGATGAAACTAAAAGATTGTTACACATACTCTTCTTAAAGAGACATTGAGGACAGTTCCAGAAAGAGCGCCCCCAAGTTTTTTCAAAATTGAAGTGAATAAGCCGAGCATGCCGTCTTCTTCTTAGTAATAAGATGATGATTTAGTTATTTTCTGAAATTCAAAGCATAGTTTCTATGGGTGGACATTGCGATAGCAGGCACAGTTCAAAAACAAGGGTCGCGGTTTTTTGTCTCGCCTGAACCTTGTTCGGCAGAGACTTAGTATCACTTTTCTGTCTGTAGGTCTGCTGCGTCTGCTCTGTCCGTCTTTTCGTACGTCCGTCCGTCCGTCGTCCGTCTTGTCTGTCTGTAATGCTGTCTGTTGCTGACGTCCGTGTTCACGGGCTTGGGTACGATTTATCTGGAGTTCGTAAGGGTCTGAGATTGTACTTTGGTGGAAAAGAAGCGGCGTCCCAACGAGTTGCTCGACCATCTCTCCCCCCTGATTAGAATTTGGGCGGTAAAATTATGCTAATTAAGTACTCTAATTTGCATAATTAACGAAAATTTTCCCGCAAGGCTTCTGTGTTCCAAGTTTTCTGGAGTTCCGTAAGGCGTATGATGAGGTAATGGTGGAAGGGAGCGGGCTGGAGAGTTCTCGAACTGATTAGGATTTCGGGCAAATTAAGTATGCAAAATTGAGCAATAATATTGCAAACAAGTGGAACTCGGTTACGCGATGCGTAAAATTTGTCCCCCGAATGTTGACGATCACTACCATGCAATAAATGCAACTCAACACTCCACAATAACAAATAGAAAAGAATCAAACAATAAACTAAGAGAAAACAAAAAACAGCAAAACCCAAAAAAACAACGCAAAAACCCAAACCAATACAAAACAAACAGAAATTAACTCCCACCACTACCGACAAGCTGCAGAAATCCACCCCCCAACTCCCCACCCTCATCCCCACCCCCCCGCAACACCACACCCCCTCCTTAGACACCCCGCAACACCCAATACCCGGAACACACCTCCCCTGTCGCCAACACCCCGCAACCCAACCATTTCCCCTCCCCAACACCCCGCAACATCATCATCCCTCCCCAACAGACCCGCAAAAAGCCGCACCTCCCGGCCCCAAAACCAGACAGACAAAGCCCACCTTACCGCCCAACACCAGACAAACCGGCCAACACCGCCCAAAACCCAGACAACCGCCCACCACGCGCCCCAATAACACCAGGGATACACGCCACCCCTCGCGACAACACTACCACTAATCGACGAAAAAACAATATAAAAAAAAAAGAAAAAAAAGAAAAAGCAACAACACACCGACAAGACCAAAATAAAATAAAAGATTAACAAATAGATAAAACTACTACCTCCTTCACCAAAACCCCGCCATACCAAACAACTTCCCCCAACACAGCCCGAATACCAAACCCGACCAAAACACCCCGCATACACCCAACATATCACCCCACACTCACCCCATCCCCTATAGCATAGTAGCTCTCATGTAGCGAAGGCATTTTGCCTATCCGATTGTACCGTTTCAGAGACCCCCCCCCCCCCCCCCCCCCCCCCCTCTCAAGCAATACGCAATAATTAGGTCAATTTGCATACATAAGCCGCATATATCACATTACTTTCAAAATTTGCAAAAAAGATGTTGGCCCATGATAGGCCTTCATGCAGCGCAGGGAATTTTGAGTATCCGATTGTACCGTTTCAAAATATAGCAATTATAGCTGATTTTTGCTTATTAATAAGCGCATTTGCATATACTCAATTTGCCCGAAAATACGCCCATAATTAGCCCCAAAATCTAATCGGGTCGACAACTCTCAGCCCGGCTCCTTCCACCAAGTACATTTATACGCTACGGAACTCCAGAAAACTTGTCACAGGCCCTGCAGGAACCATTCTATAAAGTATTGCAAAATTAGCTACTTATTAGCTATATTTTACGCAACAAGCTAGATCAGTCGAGAATCATAAGCCCCTTCTTTCCACCAAGTTACTCTTGTGCCCCTTAGGAACTCCAGATAAATCGTTAACAACATAGGTTAAACACTTTTTGTCACAGAGGAATAGAAAGGACGGGACGGAAACGATACGGTAGCTCCTAATTTCATTGTCCACGTTACGAACTCGTCGGCGGGAACAAAAAACAGGGAATGCTATAATTTTGAAACGGTTTACATGGGATACGGAAAATTCCTCACTGCATGAAAGCCTTATCCTGGTGCGCATCTTTTTTCCAATTGAGCGTGTGTTATACAAGCGGCCTAGTATTGCAAATGAGCTAATAAAATGACATGTACTGTATCTCTGAAAACCACATCGGAATAGGCAAAAGTCCTTCGCTGCATGAAAGAATACTAGGCCTTGCATCTTTTGGGTGAATCATACGTGGGTGTCAAAGGGCATTGTGGGCGATTTAATGTTAAAGGGGCATTTTTTGATACAAGTGATCTAATTAAATATGCAGTAATTGCTGTATCACTTGAAATGGTACATGGATATGCAAAATTCCTTCGCTAAATGAGACTTCTAGGCCGTACATTCGTTGTATGAATCACAATTGCGTCAAAGTGCAAGTGGATCAATAAAGGGCATTGTTTTGTTGCAATTGAGCTAATTAATATGCGGAATTACTGTATAGCATAAAGGTAAATTGGATATGCAAAATATCCGTCGCTACTGAGGACTACGTATGGTAAAATATTTTGTTGTGAATACTAATGTGTCAAAATGCATGTGGGCCACGTAAAGGGGCCACATTTTTCTTTTGCTATTTTAAATTGACACTAATGCTAAATGCTTGGTCCATTTCAACCAAAATTTTCTCAGGTTGTCAAGGCCGGTGTTGAAATACTACACCTTCAAAAAAGAATTATCGGAGTTTGTTTACCTTACAATAAATTAGGGTAGCATGTGTTTATTTGGCGTTAGATGGCTGTTGTGTGATTAATATTCTCCCAACGGAAAGGGGGTTGGTGTTCTTTGTGACCGCTATGGTGGTATCAAAGGATAAAAGTAAAAGAGTGGAGAAGTTTATAGAATTCTATAAATGCAAACCAGGGGAGGGGTGCTAGCTTGGCCTATTGCTATCCTAAACTCTCTTACTTGTGTCATGTGGGGGACTTTTCAAGATTAATATCTCCACAATGGAAAAATGTTGTTGACCCCTAGGGTGGTGTCAAATTAAACCAAGCGTGGAGCGTATAAGAATACTGTTTCAAAATTACAATACCCGGGGGTTTGCTACTCCTAAACATCTAGTTCTGCTCTTGTTGAGGACTTCTCATGATTAAGATAGCCCACATGGAAATGTTTGGACCCCTGGGGTGGTTGTCACTGAAAGAGCAGGAAGTGAGGAAGTAAGAATACGATTAAATGCAAAACCAGGGGGTGATACTCCTAAACATCACTGCTTATGTTCGTGGGGGGGTTTCAACTTGTGCAGATGAAATTTCACAATGGAAAAATGTTGTGACCCCTAGGGTGGTGTCAAATGATAATAGGGGAAAGTCAAGTAAATAGTTAGAAATTGAGTATTATTGCGGTGACACAACTTTTTTGGGGACACCCGGTACCGCACAGTTTGCACTCCTGGTTGCTGCTTTTTTGTCTTACAATTAAAGCGCGAAAGCAGGCCGAGATTGTGGTTCGAGAAACGCCTTTTCTATTGGTACTTGTTTCTTCAAGAAACATTCCAAACGTTATCAGTAGGGGGTCTACAACTGATCTATATTATTAAGCAATATTAGCACAGATTTTTGAAGAGGCGCCTCAATTTTCAAAATTTGAGTATTTTGCACAGTTACGTTGGTAATTGGTCTAGGAAACTATTACGGCGAACGAGAATGCTTAAAAAATGCGTTATTTATCACAAAATAAGCGATTTTGTTGTATTAGAATTGGGATCCCAGATTGGACTGACAACAGGCAGAGTGAAATGCTACGTTTATGTCGCTCCAATGATGAAAATAAGTGACACCTCGTAGAAAAATAAACCTTAACTGGGCTTGCATGAACTATTTAAAACAACTAATGGATGATGAACGTAGACACGTATATATGGCGCAGTTCACGGCTCGGGATTCACATTGGAAGGCCGTTTCCAGCAGACGTTTTGTATTATTATAGGGATCCCCGGTAATAATTATCTGTTACAAAATGCCTTTCGTTTGGGACACATAACATTTTCGAGCTTAACCATTCACAGGTATAGTTTATAGACAGTTACCAATGGCAAACGTGTAAAAATCTCAAATTTTTGAAAAATTGGGGGTGGGGTTTGGTGTGCTCTTCAATAAAATGTGCTAATATGCTTTAACGGCAATTGAGAGAAATTTGTATCCTCTAAAAATCTCTTGTCATTTTAAGGGTAGATATGGCTGTTATGATCTATTGGCAATTTAAGGTATGATTATTGGCTGTTATGCTGAAATATGAAAAATTACTTTTAAAAATCAGATTTACTCTACCATACTTCATGCAACTTGGTTTATTAAATAGAAACAGAAACACCTCAGATACACATTTTTCCAAATATTTAAGTGGCCAGATTCAAGCAAAAAATGAGGCAGTGGTTAACCCATATTAAATTTGAACCATGTACATTACTAATGATGTGCTTTAAAACCATTACATTTTGGTGAAACACCATGGGGAAATTAAATTATTTGACATTAGAGACATAAGCAATTAAGTGCTGCTGATACACTAGAACACAAAAAGAAACTACTTGCATGTTTTGTCCATCTCTCAATAGATGTCATGAAAGTGCGTAGAGTATTTTACCATTCCTCTTTTTGAGACAATCAACTGAATGTCACGTCTTCTCACTTGCAATGAATAAAAACAACTAACCAGCAGGTGTCAGGGTTTTTACACCCTTGTTGATAACAGCTGTTATTGATACAGTAGGATAGGGGCCGACCAGGAACCTTGTCAATAACGGAGTCTTCTTGTGTTAACCGCTGTTAATACGATGTCATCATACGTACGATTATATCCTAACTCCAGGTTCCTAATCGGCCATAACGATCGGCTTTTTTTTTCTTTGGTACTCTTTACACTAATTGGTTTTATGTCGCAGACCGGGGGGTCGCAGCCCAGGGTCACGGCTTCGTTGCAATTGACAACAACATCAACAAGTGAAACAGTGAATCGAAGTTGCGCGATAGATAAATCTAATTTAAAATCTTTCACGCCCATCTCTCTACTCGTATTATTCCCCCATTTATATTTGCCATTTCTTTTTAATGAACATATATTCCTTTTTCCCTTTTGTACGCTGTTTTCTTTTTATTGGTTTTTAATCATGATGTATGATAAATGTGTTTTTTTATAACGCTCGTGTATAATGTTAATATTTTATATAATGTTTCGTCTCAACCGGTTTAACATGTTTTTTAATTGAATCATATGAAAGTATATGTTTTAGGTTAAGTTTCTGCCTAAAGGGGATAGAGGTTTCTCATTTTGGCCACTCTCTAAATTTGGTGTATTATTATTATCATTATTATCATTTTGCTGATAGTATACCGTATTATAAAATGAAAAAGGGGGACTTCAACCCCCTCTCGATGGGTAATAGTACCAGGTTTGAGTACAGGCATGTAGTAGAAATCTGAAGATCAACAGAGACAAAACAATCAGTTACATCTGGAGTAGAAGGAGCCCATAGCCTATTTTAATCTTCAAAATCTTATTATGTAATGAACGCAAATCGCGATTAATTATAACGTACAGACTATCCATGCTCTGCTTCAGCGAGTGTATGGATCAGGAATGATGGAACATATACATAAAAACGTTTTACTATTTATTTTTCCGCTTTTAGTTTTATAAAGTCGCAAAGGTAATTATATAAAAAAAGTTTTAAAACCAATATACAAAAGCTCAAAAACACAGAATGTATGTTTTTTTATACGTGACACGCTCAAAATTTAGACTTCATACGGTGTAGGCCTCTACTTTTCTATGTAGGCTACTTTATTAACTTTCTTTTTGGTGGTTCCTAATTTGTTATAGGCCCGATTATTAGCCACTTTTGAGTACGGACAAGTAAGACAGGGAGCCCCCCCCCCCCCCCCCAAAATATTTGCCCTAATTTGCGGTATTAAAACGATACAAATTTAATTCAATTTGATTACAATTATGTCAAACATTTACTATTTTGGTGAGCTTCCCGCCTCTCATTGTTTGTGTGTTCGGGGCCCACGTTTTTTCGATTTGTATTTCTAATTCCAGGCGTTGTTTTTATTAATTAGGCATTTTCTTTTGAAGTATTGAAAAAATTAAAAAATCAATGTTATGCCTTCTTTGTTTTAAAACTTAGTCGTGCCATGTAGTTTATTTAATAACTGCCAAAAGAAAAACGTTTTTATACGGTGCCTTGCAAAAATTTATGAACATTTGATCTGTAGAGGCTCCATTATTCGCGATGCAAATAGTGTAAGCCACAAAGGTATAAGAAGATCGGGATAGTATCATATTCAATTGTTGATTGTTGTGATCAATTGCAAACGAAGCCGTGAACCGGGGATGTGACGTAAACCAACTAGTTGTAAAAAAGTAATGGGCCAAGTAGGAAACTGGGAGTTTGGATTATATCATAGTAGCAATCGTGGTATGGATGTCTCGGATAACTTACGTTAACAAAAAAAGAAGACTCCTTGATTGACAAGGTACCTGTCGGCCCCTAGCCGCTCTCCCCCCATCCTTATCTCCCCCTCTCATCTTCTTGCTCTCCTCACGCCCACCCGCCTGTGCCTTAGCCAACTGTTTGCGTCGTTCTACACCTTTTCTATCTCCCCGTCACGGGCTGTCCCCGTCGCGGGCGATGGGCTCGTCCTATTTTGTCCACCCGGCCACTGTATGTGTGTACTCCTCTCTAGATCGTCTGATTAACAACATATTTTTGTATTGTTTGCATATCATGTTATTGATTCCTAAGTTTTTTTATTTGGAGTGATGGTTTCATTCAATTTAATTGGAATGTTATTTTATTTGATTGATTCATGCTATTTGGCTTCAATAGTAGCAAAAAAGTATGTATGATACAGTTAGAAGTCTTTTATGGGGACAAACAGGGACCAGAAAATCCCCCTATAACACTTAACCCAGACTTTAGGCTAATTCTAGCCCAGATTCACTTCAGCGGTCCATTGTGTTAGCACAATGAAGTTGAACCATGCTGAAAGCTAGCAAGAAATGCAATTCTGAACGGAGCCTGCTATAGATTTCTAGCCACATTAATGTCTGCCTCGACGGCCATTTTTCAAAGAAACTGCCACCCAATATCAGCTGGTCAGCCCACACTCAAGTTTGCCGACTGGGGGTCAGTAATTGCCAATCTGTATCGCTAAACTCCTTGGTGTGCGAGAGGCCAGGAAAGTGCCCTAGAACAGTTCCCGGTTTAGGGTTATGAGGATCACAATTAATTAAGCAACTTCAATGGTACAAGTGATCTTCTTAACAAGGGAATTGTATCTGTTGATAAATGTGTGATTGAGTTTAATTAAAGCCCAATAGAATTAACAGCAGTGCGCTTCTGTAAAAAGCTTCAGGACTACAGAGATAATACAAATGGTAATCAGAAGTGGGTCCCAGGGTTCAATATCACTTTTTCATTCTTCTTAATTTTGGTGTTTTTTTTGCCATCATTGGCTGTATGCATTGTACAGTTGATTAGCAATAACATCTATGTTGTTTATTATTATTTATGGTTATATTATAATTCTGTTAAACATAATGATGAGCATAATGTTTGTATTGGTACATCTTGCCGGGATCGTTCAGATACAACTTGTTCAGTTATACTTGTTCAGTTTAAAATAAGTTTAACAGAATATCATTTCTGTTTCAGAACTGTTGGTCTTTGAATTATAAATCACCAAGGATAAAATTATAATCTGGAACAAAAAGTGGTTGAAAACAAAAGAAACTACTGAGTTTTGTCCATCTCTCCAACGATTGTCCTGCAAAGTGCAGTATTTTTACCATTACTCTTTTTGAGACAATCAATGCAGTCACGTTTCACCTTGCAATGAATAAACAAACCTAACCAGCAGGTGTCAGGGTTACACATGTTGATCACATTGTTATTGATAAAAGTGGCTAGGGGACGACCAGGTAACATGTCAATCAAGGTCTTATTTGTTAAACCGTAGTTAATCCGATGTCATCATACGTACGATTATATCCTAACTCCAGGTTCCTAATCGGCATAACGATCGGCGGTACTCTTTACAACTAATTGGTTTATGTCGCAGCCGGGGTCGCAGCCCAGGGTCACGGCTTCGTTGCAATTGATCACAACATCAAACAATTGAAGCAAGTTAATCGAAGTTTCGCCGATAGATAAAATCCTAATTTAAAATCTTTCAACGTATTATTCCCCATCATATGTGCCATTTCTTTTAAGAACATATATTCCTTTTTCCCTTTGTACGCTGTTCTTTTAGTGGTTTTTAATCATGATGTATTATAATATGGGTTTAAACGCTCTTGTATAATATTTTTATACGGTTTCTTCTAAAACGGTTTAAACATGTTTAAGTGAATCCTATGAAAGTATATAGTTTTTAGGTAAGTTCTGTAAAGCTAAGGTTTCTCATTTGCACTCGATAAATTTTTGTATATATGATCATTATATAGTTTTGCTGATCGTATACCGATGATAAATGAAAGGTGGACTTCAACCCCCTCTCGAGAGTACTTAGTACCAGGTTGCGTACCGCATGTAGTAGAATCTGAAGATCACAGAGACAAAAAACAATCAGTTACATCTCGGAGAGAAGGAGTTACATAGCCTATTTAACTCAAAATTTTATATGTAATGAAACGCAATCCGATTTTAATTATACCGTACAGACTATCCTGCACTCTGATTCAGCGAGTTGTTTGGATTCAGGAATGATGAAAAATATACATAAAAACGTTTTCCATTTATTTTTCCCGCTTTTAGTTTATAAAGTCGCAAAGGTAATTTATATAAAAAAAGTTTAAACATATACAAAAAGCTCAAAAAAACACAGAATGTATGTTTTTTTATACGTGCACGCTCAAATTTAGGACTTCATAGTGTGTAGGCCCTTACTATTCTATGTAGGCTAATTTAAACTTTCTTTTGGGGTCCTAATTGTTATAGCCCGTAATTAGCCATTTTATTTGATACGGACAATGTCAGCAGGGAGCCCCCAAAATATTTTGGTCCTAATTGCGGTATTAAAACGATCAAATTCTAATTCAATTTGATCCAAATTATGGCAAACATTTTACTATTTTGGTGAGCTCCCGCTCTGGTTTGTGTTCGGGCCCACTTTTGTTCTATTTTTTTACTTCAGGGTTGTTTTATTAGCTTAGCAGCATTTTACTTTTGAAGTATTGAAAAAGTTAAAAATAAATGTTATGCCTTCTTTGTTTTAAAACTTAGTCGTGCCATGGAGTTTATTTTTTTTTTTAAAACATAACTTGCCAAAAGAAAAACGTTTTTTTATACTGTGCTTGCAAAAATGTATGACACAGATTTGCAGATCTGTAGAGCTCCATTTATCGCGTGCAAATAGTGTTAAGCGCCAAGGTAAGAAGATAGGGATCGATCATGATCAATTGTCGATGTTGTGATCAATTGCAACGAAGCCGTGACCCTGGGCTGTGACGTAAAACCAAACTAGTGTAAAAAGTAAATGGCCAATTAGGACCTGGGAGTTTGGGGATATATGTAGCAATCGAGGTATGATGTAATCGGATTAACACGGTTATACAACAGAAGACTCCCTTGATTGATGAGGTTACATGGTCGGCCCCAGCCGCTTGTTGATGATTCACATATGTTATTGATTGCATATCATGTTATTGATCCTAATTTTTATGATGTTGTGATTGGTTGGGTTGTGTCTATCTTATTTTTTTGATTTAATTGGAATGTATTTTATATTGATTTATTCATGCAATTTGCTTCAAAGTAGGCCCAAAACCAGTATGATTACAGTAGACGTCTTTTATTGGGACACAAGGGACCAGACAATCACTATTAACACTGAACCCAGACTTTAGGCTACTTCTAGCCCAGATTCACTTCAGAGGTTTCCATTTGTGTTAGCACAATGAAAGTGAAACCATTGTGAAGAAGTAGCAAGAATAGCAATTCTGACCGGAGCTTGCTCTAGATTTCTAGCATTAATGTCTCGCCCGAGGCCAACCCCCCTTTTTTCAAAGAAATTTTGCCCCCAAATCAGCTGGTCAGCCCACAAGTTTGCCGATGGGAGGTCAGTAATGCCAATCTTTGTCGCGCTAACTCCTTGGTGTGCGAGGCCCAGGAAAGTGCTAGCACAGTTCCCGGTTAGGGGTTATGAGGAATCACAATAAGCAACTTCAATTGTACAAATTGATCTTCTTAACAAGGAATTGTATTGTTGATAATGTTTGATTGAGTTTAAGTTAAAAGCCCAATAGAATTAACAGCAGTGCGCTTCTGTTAACCAGCTTCAGACTACAGGATTAATTACAATTGTAATAAGAAGGTCCCAGGTTCAAATCTCACTTTATCTTCTTAATTTTGTTTTTGTTTGCCATTGGCGTCATGCATTGTACAGTGGAGGTAGCACTAACATCTATGTTGTTTTATTATTTATATTTTTGTTATATTATACTTATTAAACATAAGATGAGCATAATGTTTTGTATTGGTTACATCTTTGGGGATTTTCAGATTAAAAACTTGTTCAGTTTACTGTTCAGTTAAAATAAGTTTAACAGAATATAGTTCTGTTTCAGAACTGTTTGTCTGAATTATAAATCACCAAGGATAAAATTAATAAATCTGCGAACAAACGTGGTTGTAAACAAGGTCCACCATATGTTGCTTTGATCAAATCAATGCCACTCCCATGTGTATTTCACAGTTTGACATATGGGTGATATTTGGCATGGCTGACCTTG
>JAMKCH010077003.1:0-44875 GCA_023653785.1 Ophioderma brevispina | reverse complement strand
TGCAATATTCGAAAAACCTGACTTAGAATTTGACCACAAAACCCACCACCCAAAGTGTTAAACATTGGCAAACGGTTTAATTACTAGAAGTCCGAAAAACAGAAATACCTTGCATTGTTGGCAGGACTTGCACTCGCCTGAGGTATCGCTACAGGAGTTGGTTGCCGAATAACGACATAGGTTATGTCATTGCAAAACACAAAACTGTTATCATTGGCGAAGGAGTCGGATCTTTGACCCTGAAGTGAACCATGGGTGTTGATTCATGAACGCAGTCATGACCTTACACGCCTCACGGTAAGCTTACGGCTGCGATCGCCATTTTGACGCCCTGGCACCAAATTTACGCATTCCGAGGTGGGTTCAACGAACTTACAGATAAGTTGTTTCCAGATGTACTGGAGCTGCTTAAAACGGCCTTAAACTACGTCCCTGCCGATTGATATGGTCCGTCTAAAAAGTTCCATTGATTCAATGAATTCAGTAATAATGGTTTCCCATCTGGGCCTGATCCGCGAGGCATTTTTAATGGAATGGAAACAGACAAAACTGCACCAATAATTTCTGATGACCGATCCATAACAACCGCTGTTCGAAGAAGAAACTACTCGGAATTTAGATTATTATACCAATGCTGTAGCACGAGGATCAAAACCATTAACAGTAACCGGGCACACGCAATGGAGAATCAATTGCCGAATAAACGAGTACATTCCAGTAGAACCATTTTCAGAAAACTGACCACACGTCCGAATGTGATGAAAACAGATGCAATTGTGAAAAACACCAAGCACTGAGCAAGAAATATACGCTAGCAAGGTACTCATATGACGGCCCTTAGCAATCCACATGTACATAATGAGCGAACATTGGCGCTGGAAGGCCACCTATTGAATACAATATGAACAGGCCACAACATTAAAGTACTGCTATTGCACAGACGGCGACAACAAATTCTTTAGCCTGTTGACAAACCCGTTTCTTACGTTGCTCTATAAAAACGGTATGTAACAGGTGAATTGAATTTAAGGATTTTGGGCGTACTTGTATTTGGATACGAAGAAACACAAAGTCTTTGCACTCTCAATGTAAAGATGAGCGGCCAGAATCTTAGTTCGTGCATGAAAATGTGAAGCTGGCCAATTATCTGCTCCTCTCTCAACTCATCGACACTGTCCAAAACTTTTGCTCTGGTGACACGATGGTTGAATGTGTGTATCTATAGTTCAAGTATTAAATTGTTACCTGATCAAGCTTTAATGTCCTATACTTTTCAGTCATACAGATGAGAATGACATCAGATTTCTGTACAGCATAGGGCCATGCAGAAGGATGTCACCTCATAGGATACAAGAAATATTAAAAATACAAGCGGCCCAAGGGATATTGCAGTTAAACTATTAAAATCTAAACTATATAAATTATTACATGTTTCTTGGATTGCAGCGAATAGCACATAAATTAACATCTCCAACAAATATTCACGGTTACCTTACGGTATATAATTTGATGCAAGGGATTCCCTTTAACGAAAATGCACTTTTAAGTACATTCAAAAAGTTAAATATATAATTACAATTGTTAATACAGTTCTTGGATTTATCTTGAAGACTTTTTATTCAAATTTTTGATCAAATTTAAAGGAACCGCCTCAATTAAGTGATCGAAATTAAACGTGAATAGGGACATAAAGATTTGTATAACCTTCAAGTGCTCCTAGACTTGACAACACAAATTACCGCTTCCTCCGTTTTTTGTACCAGTCTTCATGACATCGAGAAGGCTTTTGACAGAGTGTGGCATAGCATTATGGGCCACCATGAGGACATATTAACATTCACCCAACTCTGGGTACGAACATGAGCCTCACTAACAAGGTACAAGTGCAGTTTTTATAATGGAAGCATTGGTGAGTGGTTTAGAACAACAGTTGGAGTGAGACAGGGATTTGGCTTAAGAATTGTTATCTCCCACACTATTCAACATATTCTTGGAGAGAATAATGAGTGAGCACGGGAAGAGCATGAAGTATGTCAGCATTGGCGGGAAGAGAATCACCAACCTACGTTTTGCCGACGACAGTGATGGTTTAGCAGGGATGTGGAAAAAGGTAGCCCTGGTAAAATGCCTTGAGCAGACATCTTGAAGTTATGGCATGGAAATCAGTGTGAAAAGACCAAGCTGATGACCAAATAGCCCCAATGGCATCCTTGAGAATGTGAAATTAATGGACAGAGCCGAGGACGGTAGATCAAGCGTGAAGTACCTGGTTCAATAATTCTGATTGAGGGGTCCAAACCAGAAGTCCTCTCCAGGATTGCACAAACAGCCCGTAGTAATGGCAAAGCTGAAGCCCATATGGAGGGCAACCGCAATCTCCTTGGATCTAAAGCAAAGCTGATGCGTACTCTGGTCCTGTCCATAGTCCTTTATGCTGTGAGCAATGGACTTTTACAGCTGACCTGAAGGATCCTGGCTGTAGAGATAAGATGCTTCCATAAAATCCTGAACTCTCATACAAATCTGTACCCCAATGTTCAAAGTCAGAGTGCAGGAAGCTGTTGGCCCTCAGGAAATCTCTCCTTACCACTGTAAAGAAACGGAAGCTAAGTTGGTATGGGCCACGTCTCCCGCTCCATCTGGGTCTATCAAAAATACGTCTGTAGGGAACAGTCGAAAGGTTCAAGAAGAAGAGCCGGTAAAAGAAGAGATGGGAGATAACATCAAGAATGACATGTCGAATTTTGTACCACCCAGAGGACCGTTGAGGATCTCAGAAGTGAGTGAATTGTCAAATATGTCATCAGTGCCGCCCCCTACGACCACAGGTTATGGTAGATTAGCAGTAAGCTATAAGGGCCCTTTTGCGGTGATGTCAGGTTGCTAGTCATTTTACTCTAGGGACTTCAGGGATATAAAACCATCACCTTTCAATTATTTGGCTATTCTTATGCGATTTGTAAGACGTTGTTGATGTGCACTTACTCAAACTAGTGACATCCTCCCACACTTTGTAGCCCGCTGCAGCTAATCTGTCTCTGATCTCCAGAGCACGTTGTTGATTAGCCACTGGTACTTATCATAATCTGGGCAGAATTAGGTTTAATCGGGTCGGACACCACCTCCAATTTGCCAGAGTGCTGAGCACAGGCACCTCTAAGATCTTTGTTTTGGTCGTTTTGACTAATTTCTCCAGTGCGTGAGGGAAAAATACCAAATAATCAGTTGGGCGTTTGGTTGAAACCTAAAAATAATGAATCTATAATCTATGTAAAAAAGTCATATTTACTTATTGTGCTCACTTCTCTAATTCAAATAATATCGATGTTTAACACCCGCCTCATTTGAGATGCATCATCATTTTTTTTATTACAATCCCAAAACACCTAATCAGGATCTGTTGGTCCTCAGAACTGGTGTTTGTTTTCGTTCCTCTCTCGAATACTGCTTTCATTCATTAGTCGTATACAGGCCCGTACGTGGGTGGGGTGGGGTGGGGGGTGCGATTGCACCTTCCGAAATTTTTCACAAAAGCGGAACGTCTACTTTTTGCGTATTTTTGAGAAAGGTAAATTGAGGAATTTTGACAAAACGTCCACTTTTTGGTGTGAGCTGTCCCAAATGTCAAGTGGGTTAGGTCCGGGTTAGGTCCACTTTTACCAAAAAAGTCCAATTTTTCCGCACCTCCCCAAAATAAATTCTGCGTACGGCCTGGTCGTATATCTTGATAATGCGTCCATGGATACCCGCTCAACCCATTGTTTTTTGTCATTGTCCATGGGACTATTTTGTTAAGTTTTTCCTAAAATCATTTAACACATTATATTACATTACGATCCATACCCAACTCCACCCCCCAGTTGAAATTCGAACCATTAACGCGTCTCCCACCTCTTTAATTGCTTTATATAATATTTTTGACACATAGCTTCTGGTTCTTATTAAAGAACGCATTTAAGAATTAAAAACGCTCGAATGGTGGGATTGTCAAACCCAATAGCAGGTGTCCATGATTATTATTCCTCTTTATAACGGACAAAATGGGAATACTGTGTAGGAATTCGGACAACGCCACAAACACAACGACACTCTAACACAAACAACAAGAACTTATACTTCTTGGAACTACTTCCTGTAGAATCAGATTGTCTGATTGATTTCTATGACGCTAGTTCCAGCGACGTCAACTGCCGACCTCTGTTCCCTTCGGAAAATCATCTGCCACATGCGTACGCTGACAGGGATTGCCCCTTCGGTCTCGATCACACGTTTGTTTTGATCGATTTATTGCAACGTGATTGAGGGCATCTAACAACTCAAAAGCCGAGAATACCATACAACACAGCGCCATGTGATCATCTGACGTAATAGCTTCAACAAAGAGTGCTATAAGGACCTTGTATGCTTTCCTCTGAGATGCTAGTAGCCCACTTTCTGCATCATTAACAATGTACGCAAGAATCATCAAGGAAAGGAGTTTCCATACAATGTCTAGTCCAAGGCTTCCTTGCAGCGATAGACACTGCATGCTTTTCTAGTAGATCTTGCGGTTATTATTTGCATAATTTATGCAGTTAATGTAAGTATATAACATGCTTCTTGGGTACTACGCGATGAGGTTGACTTCACTGTCTTCCTCGTACATATGATTTTACTGTTACCAAAGCTACAAACAAGAGCGAAATGCCTCCACACTCCCCCAAGTACTGCAAAGTTCTGGGCTATAATTTGTGAAACTTACGAAGGTGAGCACATTGCAGCTATAGTTCTTAAACCCGTGGACTCCCATTTATTGGCATCCAAATAAGACAGCCTTCCATAATTTTGGGAAGAGGAGCACCAAAACGCAAATCGATCACCCCAGAGGGGCCACCCCAATCCCCGCCACATACTTTCCTAACGCTTCTAGATTCCGTCATGGATTATGTCCAAATCTGACAGTTGTGCAAGACGATCCAGAGTGTTTGATATAGCTTTAACTTGGAGTTCCCTATGCGCGTTTTCAGAATTCGATAGACTCCCTGATTATCGGTTCAACTCTTCAAGTGGTTCTCCTTCTATTGATCCGCCATGCTTTCAGAAATTTCTAAGTCCCTGTAAAACGAAAACTTATTGCGTAACCTTTCCCTGTCGATCACATGAAAACAAAACAATGGCTTGCTAGCACTAAAAATTGGGTTTCATTTTGGATAAGACCTCCTCGTCATCTCAGGCTATTGGTCGCCACCTTAAGGGGGGCAACGAGAGATTTTACATATCAGGTGGCCCTAAAATCGATAAGTACTGATTTTTTTTAGCCCTAATGTATAGCTTTCCATGCAAAAATATCCCTATCTAAATGTTTATTTGAGAAATACTCCTGGGATCAACGAGAGAAATGCTTGCAATAGGACATTGTTACGCATATCGGCGAGTAACTGATTTCTGATGAGATTATTTTGTCTAATATACGTTCAATACTCTGTGGGTATGTCGAGTGCAAAGTTTGCACTTTGAATTGAAAATGAATAAATGTCATCACAATTTCTTTTCCAAATTCAGTGACCAAGATGTGCATCATGCTGCAGTGACTAAGCAATAAATAGCACTGTTGATATCCATAAATCCGCTCTGTATGTCAGAGGATAAACCACTTCAAATTACTTTTTATCTGAAGTACAGAGCCATGGTATTACCCATACAGTTGTAACGATTTCAGGTGGCTAATCACCCAGGTTTAAGATTGAGCTAATTTTTTTTTTATGAACGCAATCCACAATATTTGCTCCTCCTTCATGAATAAATAAACCTTAGTTTCTACTGTGGCGGTCAATTAACTTGACCGTATATTTCACATTTTTCTCGAAAGAAACAAACATGAACAAAAAAATCATGCAAGAAAGTTGTTTTGGCAGACTGTGACACAACCTCTTTGTGCATACCAAAACGTACTTACATACTTGCTGCGTACCCCCATTTCTATTCAATTTAAAAATTACCGTGTTGTTAGCAAAGGTCGCTAGAACCCCTTCTTTTGTTATTTGTCTAAATACATGATTGTGAAGTGAAAAGAAATTAGTCCAGCAAAAGTTATGGATCTTGGTTCTCCAAAGATGTTAGGTCACACTTACCAAGCAACATATCCACCTAGTTTTGTTCACATTCTTTTTTCAATAAATGATAAATACAGTCCAAATATTGAACTCACAGTAAACCTCAAAGTTTATTTTAATCGCGCACGAGGCCAGCTCAATCCAAACTGGGAAGTCCAAGTAATATAATGAAGGTATTGCTATAGACCAGTTTACAGCAATGTTTGTAAACTGGCCTGGTATCTTGAACTAGGACGGCCTGACTGTTACACACGGGCAATTTACCTGTTAGAGTTGTAATACTATAGGCCATAACTATTGGCAGGCATTGATGGCAGTCAACAAAGAAGTGACTAGGATGTTAACTGGTCTGATTGAAATCCGTCCTGCTCTACTGAACAACATCATACAGAGCATTAATTTGAATCACAGGCAAACCTTTTGGAATTTCTATGAAGACCGCTACCACCCTAAACTGGGCGGGGTATACGGGTTTAATAAACGCCTGCCCTCTTTTCAAATGCATGGAAAATTAAAAGTGGCTCTGCAGGTCCCAATAACAAAATCATCGAAAGTGCTTTGTCCCTTGGATACCAGGTTGGATTTACTTATCAATAATACCATTATTGCTTGAATCAAGGTATCATAGTGTATGTTCCTTGATCATTGATATTAAGAAAAAAGTGAGATGGTTTATTATTCATTTTCATGACAATGTCCCACCCTTACAATTGCCAGACCCATAATGGAATTAATCTATTATATTTAATAGTGGAAAATGGTTTTACTTCTGCGAAGTCTGTAATCAAATGGAACAATTTTTCCTTTGACCCATGGCCAAATGTTTTCTTTGACAAAATAAATTGTGAATTATTTCGTATAGGAAACAAAATGAAATTCATCCTATGTGTTAATATGCGAAATAATAACAAATAAAAATCAACCTTTTTCTCTCTTTTTAAAGACATTTCTGTAGCCTTCTTCTTGTGTATGAGGCAGCAGCTTCATATTTTGTAAACGTTTGGAGCCAACTTCACTGTTGATTGGTGGGGATTGATAAATCTGGTCCACCGGCGTACGAAAGGTAGGGCACTAACTGAGAATGTGATCCGCATGAAATTACGAATTATGAACAATATTGGGTCCTAAAAATCTCTCGTTGCATCCTTGAACGTGGTTGAATTGTTTTGTGTTTAATGTTACAAGGTCATTTGATCTATTTTTTAACCTTGGAGGCATTCTACCCACTCAAAACTGTGCGTTCGTTGACGATAGTAATCCCATGATATACTTTCTTGTCCGTCGCAGCAAGCGATTGGCGTACGAAATACGGATTCTGACCCAAGATCAGTGTTACGCATGCGCACTAGCAGAAATCGCTCGCAGCGACGAAGTATAATCATGGCTTATCTAGCCACTTTCTCCCCCTTTCCTTTCACATCTTACTGCAACCCACTGCAATCCACTGAAAATGAATTACTTTTACATGCGTAGCATTGGGCTTCATTTAGGGGTTTGAGACACCTCCGCTGTCCACATTCACAACTACCAAAATTTTTCCTGAAGTCTTTGAGAAAATAATCTGGGTGGCCTCTGGGAGATGTGGATATTAAAGTTTTGTGTCTTTGACCCCACAGAAAGGTCAACGGTGAAGACCCTCTTTTTTAATGTAAGGCGAAATTCTTTTTTTTGAAAACACTTACAGAACACCTACTATTTGAATTGTATAACACAACACTTGTTCAAAGAACATAAATATAATTTTCCTTCAATATTGCCCACTGATTTAGCCAAGCAACCTTACCGCTACACCAACAACAACCCACCACCCACTACAATGTCAGATATGTCAATTACTGATTTTGGACCATTTTCCACCGCCATTAAGTCTAATTTTTACATAAATTTCTAGGAAAGTATTTAATCAACAAAGTGTATACCAAGTTTATTCAGATGAACGTTTTTGAACATAAAGTCAAGTCACGTAATCTTCTCTGTGCACTACATTTTTGACTTATTTACGTGTCTGAAACTTGCTAGTCAATTTCTCGCATTTTTGGCGCAAGATTTTTCATATTTTTTCTCATGTGTTTTTGCATTATAATATTTCTTTTACAACATGATTTTGTTTCAATTTCCCGCTTTAGAATTCTCAGTTGGTTAGTTACCATGGCAACGGCAATTTGCACCCATTTTTTGAAGCCTCAGTACTGAAAAATTGCTTAAAATAAGTGAATGGTGGTTGCCTGGTAACTGCCTGCACTTAATGAGTCTACAACTACAACCAAAAATAAGTGGTGGCCTGTTGTAAACCCAATAATATTAGTATACTAAGAAAATTGTTTTCATAGAAGAATTTGATTAAAATGATGAAAAATTACAATTTATTCAAAAATTGACAAAACATTCATATCGTTCAATTTTAATGCTGCGAGTGATATTCAGGGGTCATACGTCAAATTCCGTAGATCACAGAAAGGTGCTGAGATTTTGATTCAGCAATTCCGGTTTTCAAAGACGACAGAGACTATTTACAGCTTTTCGCTCACGTGGTACCTAAAATCTGGATAAAGTCCTGCACTAGTACTAATACAATCTACCATTTTCTGGCAATTAAAAAACTAGCTAATAAACTTCTAGCTAGTTATACTTTTCCCAGCTAGTATCTTATCTCTAATAATAATCATAAATTAAAAAAAAAAAACATTTAGACTAACACTGGCCAATTAGGAATCACCTAAATGACAAGCTGCATTGCATTCATCTTACATTTTAGACATCATGGGAAATACCTTTTTTGCAATCTGTTTTGAATCTTCCAAAGCATAAAAAACTGAATATTTTCAAAATTTATCATTTTGGGAATTCAGTTCATCCCTTGCACATCTCTATCTTAGTAAATAACACCTGCATGATCTCAATATAGCATAGGGGATTCCATTTCTTTTTCTTATAAAAACAAAGTATTTTTCCCGTGAGGAAACTTTTCTCAAAAAAAAAAGTAAAACAAGAATAAAATAATATTTGTAACACAAAATGGAGAATAAATAACAGCTCCTCTTTATTTAAAGAAAATTTGAATGAATTAAAATTTTCCAAAATTTTACTTTTGTTATTTTTTTGTTTAGATTTAATGAAATTATCAGGATATATTTGAAATGTTACAACTTTTTCAGTCTATACTACAAGTGTAGATACAAAATCCTGATAAATTAGGCAGCTCTGGACAAACATCTTGCCAAGACATTTTCTTTCCTTTGATATGTCCATATTGTATTCTTTAGTAAATACCAGGCTTACTTCTGGAAAGTTTATGTCCGTCAATGATGAAAAGTGCCCCACTCAAAGAAAATGACCTCTAACTGACTGAATGAACCAATAAAACAACTAATACTCCATGGGATCAAAGAGAGAAAGATGCCTGCATAAGGACATTGGTTTCGCATATCGGCGAAGTAATTAATTTCTGCACAGTTATTATGTCTAATGGTAGCGTCCAATACTCTGGGATATGTAAGTGCAAAAGTTGCACATTTTGATGAAAATGAATAATAAAAATGTCATAACACACTTTCTTTTACTAAATATCAGTGACCAGTTGAACTTGATGTACATCATGCTGCATTGACTAGAGAATAATAGCACTGTTGATAGCAGTAAATCCGCTCGGTAGGCAGAGGATAAAGCACTTTTTATCTGGAAGTACAGAGCATTGTTATTACCCCCATAGGTGAAACAGATTTCAGGTGCTCATCACCGATTAAGGATGGAGCTATTTTTTTCATGACGCAAAGTCAAGATACTGTCCTTTCACGAATAAATAAAAACCTTAGGCTTCTAGTGCGTTCAATTAACTTTGACCTATATTTTATCATTTTCCGAAAAGGCAAACAAAAAATGAAGAAAAACATGAAAGAAAGTTGTTGGCAGATTGTTTGACCTAACATATTTGTGCTGAAACAAACTGAATCTTGCAGTAACTTGCGCTTTAACCCCATAGTATCCAAATTTACCGTGTTGTTAGCGTAGGTCGCTAGACCCCTTCTTTTGTTTTTCTAAATCAAATGCGGTAATTGAATAGAAATAAGGTCCAGGCAATAGTCTGGATCTTTGTTTGCACAAAGATGTTGGTCACAGCTTACCATACAATATATCCACCATGGTTTGTTCACATTAGTTTATGTTTTCAAGAAATGATGAAAAAAAATACAGTCAAAATTTATAGCACTTACATTGGAACCTCAAGTTTTATGTTAATCGGAACGAGGCCAGCTAATTCCAAACTGGGTAGACATTTCATATAGGAGTCAAAGTAAACAAATGAGGTATTGCCATTGACTCCGTCCTGCGCTACTTACAATAATACAGAGCATGACGGAATCAATGGCAAGACCTTATTTGCGTACTTGGGGCTTTTATGTGAAACGTCTACCCCTAAACTGGGGGGGATAAGGGTAGACGTTTCATATAGAAGTTCCCATTGATGCAAATGAGGTATTGTCATTATTCCGTCAAGCACTTACTGCACAATTGTCATACAGCTCAGGACGAATCAATTGTAGTATTCATGTGATCAATGGGACTTCTATATGAAACGCTTACCGTGAAGTTGCTATAACGCCGGACATCTTTTCAGCTGCATGGACGGTAACAATGTCTCTGAAGTTCCAAATAAACAAAAGGGGAATCTTAAGTGCTTTGCGCTGAAGACCAAGGTGGATTATAGCAATACGCCACTATTTGCTTGATGTCAATGCAGCATGTGTATCCCCTTGATTCCATGATATTCTGAAAAGGAAATTGAGATTGGCATTTTATTCATTATCATTGGAAAATGTGCAACCTTTACAATTGCCATATCCAATAAATGGTAATTATAATTTTATTATTATTTAAAGTGGGAAAATGGTTTTCTTCTGCGAAGTATGTAATCAAAATGAACAATTTTTTACCTGTTATCCATGGCAATTTACCTTGTGCTGTTAAAATGTCAGGGTCAGCTGAAAATGGCGGGCAAAGGATGGTAAACACCGTGACAGGCACTGATATAGGAGTTTGGGCCAGGGCAAGTTGGTTAAAAACATGAGCGTAAGCCCTGAGCCTCTTGATATGTAAGGCCAGTTCCTTTTTTTGTCATTTTTGCTCTTCTTTTTCTCAAAACATGACAAAGAATGGTATTCCAAAACTACCAGGTTGTAAGAAGAAACTAAGTGTCCCCCATGAGGAGTGTCCTAGCTACCTAGCAACAGTAACGGAATAAACGTAACCCTTGTAGACGAGGCCATTTCGGGTACAGTGCTGAAAAACAAATGATGCATACAGCACTTAATGGAGAACACAATAGGACAGATGGGTGGTAGGGACACTCAGTCACCTGGACAATGTAGTTTATGACACCGGCCACTTTGAAAATCCAACGCAAGGCGTACGCGTTATAATCCATCGAACGCGAGCTGTCCATAAAATACAGACTCACGAAGGCAGTAACTGGAAATGGTTCAGCAACTTCCTCAAACAACTTAATTGGATATCTCGTATGCAACATTGTCAAATTGTAGGTGCAACGAGGTATGCCAGATCTTTATATTCTGCAGGTGGATGTAAACAGAGGGTGAGGATGGATCTTAGTGACCTTTTCATTCTTTCTATTATCCTAGTATTAATTGGTTTGACAGTGTGATATTGAGCCACTGGCAGCTACTGCTTTGTTGGTCTGTCACATAACTACCGCAGCTAAATACTGTATACAAATTTCCAATATCTATGGGATTGGTTCATATTTTAGCAGTAAAAAAAGACATGCTGCATAACCCACTGTCAAGAATTACACCAGCTCGGCAGACAGAGATTGTGCTATCGTCGAACTTATGTCGACACGCTGCTTAAACTTCAAAGCTCACCATTCAAAAATATGCAGACACGGAATACTGCCTCGCTAATTAAACTTCAAGAACAGACAGCCACTAGAGTACACTGATGAAAAAGGAAATACCACTTTGATTGGAAGATTGGTAGGCAATATTCCACGCAAGGAGTGGGTCAAAAGCAATATGCACGATGGGGATGGGGGCCTGGCGACCATCTCCAGCATGCCCAATGTCCACAGGTTCTCCATCACAGACTGCGGTCACATTCTCAAATATTAAGTGCCCTACCTTTCATACACCGGTAGAATCCACCGCTACAAACATAAGCCAACAATTTATCTGCTGCATCATACGCAAAAAGAAGAATAATAAAGCACATTAAAAATGCTATAGTGGTGATTTTGACTATTTAGATCATGTTATTGATTAGGCAAGTGTACTGCGTCTTTAAAATATTTTCAAAGATTGCGGAATGAAACAAAATGGTATCTGCTGACCATTGCAAGCTAGTGGAGATGAGGTGGGGTTTTCAATACACTGTTTCCATGTAGTCAGGGGGCACATGTCATCCTGGTGCTATTACTTCAGAAGGTGTGCCAAGTTTGGTTTTTCACTTTAATGTCACTAAAACACCACAAGGGATAATTCCACTTGTGGTGTTGTATTCTCAGTCGTTTTGATTACAACTGGTGATGGCGCTTTTTTCAAAATGGCCGCCTCAGCCAAACTGACATATTTTCCAAAGGCATCTCTCTGAGGAAATGGCCCCCCCCATATCATGTTATAATGAATTTTTTGGATGCTTTTTAAAATTGGTCTTTTGGTATTATATTGCTTAGTGCATAAATATAAACAATATTACTTTAAGGGGTTTAGGGCCACTTTAATGGGGTTAAGGGGTCATAAACTCTTAACAATCACATTGCTTTGTGAAGCCTTAAAAGAAGCCTTTAGAAAACGGTCCCCAAACAAACGAAGGGTAGTGTTCTTTTCAACATTATTCCTAACAGCGAAGAAGTCGGGCGAATGCCGCCCATACCGCTTACCCGTTACATCGGACCCATACCTTTCACATGGACCACCATAGCGGTCATCATCCCGTAACTACCGCCAGGGGTTGGGTGGAGGAAAACTGGACTTTCGGACGCATACCTGACGTGGACATCCATCCTTCAGACAGAAAAATGGCTCGTTTTTTACATCAACAGCGAGATCTTCCCGTTTGACGCCTTAAGTATCTACACGACCCAGACCAGGGATCTTCACAAGGATAGTCAAGGTCATCGCCGAAGCTCTGCGGTGACAAGGGATGTTCATCTACGTTTACCTCGACAACTGGCTGATCACTGTCCCATCCCCAAAGGCCCTTCGCTTTCAAATTGAGACGGCCTCTTGTCAAGCTCCCAGGACTAATAATCAACCTCTTTAGGAGGAGTGAGCCCATCCAACCACCTAGACAGGCATTTCCTGGCTCGGTCATAGAACTCGGCAGAGGAAGGTTCCGGACAGCAGAGAGAACAAAATCCATCGTCCTGTGCACACGGAACTCCTCGCCAGGAAGACGGCTCCAGCCAAACCTTGGTTATGGCTTCTGCCCTTTATACAGCATCACGAGTCCTTTCCCAAATGCCACTACTACGAGTAATACAACTTCACGTTTATCCAAGTTACGCCTCAAGATAGATGGATGTGCGAAGGATAGGATGTCGAGGGTGGGTGGGACCTCTCCAAGGTCCACCCCACACCCTCAGATGGTTTAATGCAGCCTCACAACATGCACCCGGGGCGGTCCCGCTTCCACCCTCACCATAGACACGTCCAAAAGGGCTGGGGAAGCCACCTAACCTTCTGGGAGCTGTGGGTGGTCGCCGGGCATTACGGCGCCTACTACCCAAGGTCAAGGACCAAACGATTCACTATTGCCGCAACAACCTCACAGTAGTGACTTAAATAAACAGCAGGGAGGTACCCGCAGCATGACTATGTCAACAGACAAATCACAACTGCTGATATGGTGTCAGCGCCACAGGATCGAGCTCCAGGAGTCAATCTCCTCCAGGGAGAGGAAACATATAGCGGGTAAACCTATCGAGAAGAGGTACAACCATCATGCCCCGACCTAGGTCAGGGGCTGTCAGTGTACAAGGTGGTTTCAACAGACTCGCGGCCTTTAATCAACCTTACAGCGGGCCGCGAAACGCCAAGCTCCCGACATACTGTTCCTGGGAGCGGACGCAATGATGATCAGGGGAAAAAGGATTCGGCATATGAGTTCCCACGATAGCGATGATACAAGGGTGCTAGCGAAGCTCTCGGGACCAGCGGGCGCAATATGCTTCTAATAGCACACAGATATAGTTCCAAAAGTCTACCTCTCACGGGGGCGGAACGGTTTTACATCACAGAACAGCGGCTTCAGCCAAAACTGTGGTTTACGGCACTTGCCTTATCGCAAGCCTCACAGCTGTCCTACCCCAAGGCCCTACCGTATGGATACATACCACTTCACATTTATCCAGTTCAGCCCCGAAGAGACCGGAGGTCGGAGGGTATAGACGTTCGCCAAAGGTCCACTACGCCATCGTGGATGCAGTCTCACAACTTTCATCCCGGGCTGTCCCGCTCCCAAGCCCACCATAGACATTCCAAGACGGGCTGGGGATTCCACTGGGAAGGCTGGCGCGGCGATTGGCAGTGTCTTAGACTCCAGCCATTGTAAAGCAGCACATTAACCCACATCCAACCTTCTGGAGATTGTGGGCGGTCCGCTGGCATTACGGCGCCCTTACTCCCAAGGTCAAGGACCAGACGACCACCCTACGTTGCAACAACATCACGGTAGTGACGTATATAAACAAGCAGGTGTCCGTTCACAAATCAGTCGTAAATCTACGTGATACTATGTATGCCTGAGTGGACCAATTTTTCAAACAAATGTGGATGGTATGAACAGGGTCTGTATGTAGGGACATACGCATTGAGTTAGTGGGCAAGTAGGGTTACGCACGAGTTTGGGGAACCGCAGGCCCGATTCTATGTAAACAGACAATCACGCTGCTGATATGGTGCCAGGCACATGAGTCAGATCGAGGCAGTCCGCCTCCCGGGAGCAGGTAACATTCTAGTGGGTACCCTGTCGAAAAGGGAAACAACCATCTTATGGCCACCCGACCAAGGTTAGGGGCTTGTTGGTGGAATGACACCTCAACCCAAACAGGTGAAGTGGTCTTCAACAGGACAGAGTGTCCTCTAATCAACTTTTTGCTGCCGCTGGGAACGACCAGCTCCGGAATACTGTTCGTGGGGAGTGGGCCAGATGGCGTTTGCCATGGGCGCAATGATGATCAGCTGTAACAGGATCTCGTCATATGCGGTCCCCCGATAGCAATGAACCCAGGGTGCTGGAGAAGCTTCAAGATCCAGCGGGTGCAAAATGCTTCTAATAGCCACAAGGGCCTAGGACAAATGTGGTTCCGAAAGTAACTTTCCTTCACGGTGGCGGAACAGTCTTTATCCCGACGAGGAGAGACTCTTATTGAACCTGGACAGACTCAACTTCATCTAGCGACATTTTAGACCCTTCACCTGACGTATGGGACTTCATTCAGATCATACAATGCAGCAGAACTGTCTGAAGAGGCTGCTGACCTGGCAGGAATGGCAAGGCATCTTTCAACGAGGAAGACTTAACAATGTTCCGCATCAGAGTACCAAAGGCATGCTCAAGACAACAACGTCAATCCTTATCTAAGGCCTCTTTGGGAAATGTAGCAGAGTTCTTCACATGGGTTTTCCAGCAAAAAGGGGCCAGCTCACGCTCCATGAGAGCCTGACGTACTGCGCAGCTTCGGTTATCATGGATTGTCTAATTCACGGCTGAAATGATCTCTTGAAGAGATGTTTCACGAGTGTCCTTCCAGAAGCGATGTCCCAGCATGAGACTTGAACAGGGCCCTGCACCTCCTAGCTGAGCCACCGTTCTAACCTATGGATCACACCTAACATGAAGGAAAATTGAACAGGAAGATGGCGTTCCTAAAGCATGACTGTTTCTATGTTAGAGATTTTTCCCTATGATTGGCCGCCATTTGAAAAAAGTTGCTCTATCTGAATGTTGAAAAACTGTGACTAAGAATTGACATGGATTGAAAAACAAAATCCTATGAGTATAATTGGAAAATCACATCAACATAATTATTTTCCTGAAGCCTTATAACTTACAACTTTATTCTTTATAGGTTTTTTCATTTTGACCGCATTTGAAAAAAAAAGACCTCAATTATGAAAAACAGTGAATTGAGTGTTGGTAGTGGCTGAAAAAAAAACTGAATATGGGTTAATCAATAAGTCCACATTGAAAAACAGGACTTATCAATTTTCGGAAGAACTTGATACAGACCTTTACATTTGGCGGCCATTTGAAAAAGCGCCTAATCGATGAAAATCGGCACTGAGAATACACAACAATTTGAAATCAACTCCTTATGGGTTCAATAACAAGGTCCAAATAAAATATCAGACTTGGCACACAACTTCTGAAGTAGTTGACGTGTTCCCCTGACTAATGTTGACTGTAGGGAAAAACCATGGATTCGATCCGATTGTCTGTTAAGACAACATACGCACAGAAAATCCCCAAGTAAGCATTAATTTTAAAAAATACCTGTTTAATGTCATAAGGACCGGTTAGCTCTACTAGCACAGTGAGTTTACCATTATCTGGAGTGTGAATTATGTGTGAATGTGTTCATGTAGTAATTAAAAACGGAAACTAAAACCTACCAGTCTGAGCCACAGACGACATAATATTTGTTTATTTACTCCAACGTTACAGCTGAAGAAAATCAAAATCTGTCTGTGTTTTGACCATATGACAAGCCGAACATTACAGTCTGTTTCGTATAGTAACAAAAAGCTGTTCGCTGATGGCTTGTGCATTTGTTATAAAGAATACAATTTTTTACGAGATAAGTTGTGCCCATATGCATAATTTGACGATTGTGCCCAGTTGTACCTGTCTTAGTATGGAGAGGGCGCGTTTCGTTTTCAAAAGGCACCCCCAAACTACCCAAACATTACCAAAATGAAAAAGATGTCATTTCAGGTGTTATTGATATTGATGTCTTCGGATCAATCTGGTAAAGTCTTCAATATTAAAAGCCTAGATTCTGTTTCACCGATTGCACTTCAAAGAGGGATGCTTTCAAAAGTGGGCCGCCTTAATCCCCTAATAGTTAACAGTTAGGAGAGAGGGCCTTCCACGGGATGCATTAAGGCTTCCATTCTTTTTTAAACTTATATATAGGTTTAACCGTTTAGCTGCCTTCTAATTGGTGTGCGATCCATAGTGTTAACAGTTGGAGTAAAAAGCAACATAACTGGGGGAGGGAACAATATTAAGTGTACTTTTAAGTGATAGTGACAGTGAATATCGGTTTTAATCGTAGTAAAATGGCTACAAGAGGTAGGCCTATGTTTAGAGTGATTCTTAGCTGTCATTATCAGTAAAGGTTCATTCGAACAGTGAAAATGGTCTTCTTTTTACTGCAGTAGTTCCAGTATTTTAGGTGGAAAATGAATGAAGCTCTATGATACCAACATGAACTTGTATAGGGAGCGCAGGGCAGCACTTGATCTCCGGCGACCATGTGGCTTCTGTCATGGTCGTTTCAACCCATATTAATTGGTGAATAGTTATCTATTTATTCAGGAAATTCCTGACAAGACAATGTATTGTTCTCAGGAAGACCTGATAACAATAATTACAGTAATACAAGTATACAGAAAAATAAATCGATGGTACAATCTTACATAACACTATCACATGGGTATGTGCTATGTAAGATTATGTACATATATACATACAAATAACACTGTAGCACTTTGAAAATGTAGCGGTAACACACACAACCACACACCACACACCCCCAACAAACACAACATACCACATATACACATACAAATGTACACATGCACAATACACAATGCATGCAGTACACTACCACCCCCCCACATATGCATTCCAATCACAACACACACATTTCATATTACATACACATAAAATATGTAAAAGGTATCTGTGGTTAGGGCAACTTTTAAAAGTAACAACTCATGGAATTAATTTACTTCGTGTGCCTTTTGGTAGATTATTCCAGGAGTACGCTGTCTGTTACGGGATGTTCTTTTACCAGCTTTGGATCCATGATGGAATGATCAACATCTTCTGAGCCTGACTACGAGTTGCCTTTAGAATGTGTTGCACTGGTTATTATAAAAGTAAAACACAGAGGCGATATAATCAGGAGCAAAATGCTTAAGGCATTTTAAAGTTAAAAGAAGATCTGATAATTCCATCTTCTCCTCAGATTAGTCCAACCAAGGCTTTCATCATTTTGTCCACGAGGTAGATGTATGCAGACAAAAGGGACGGGCAAGTCTGTTTCTGTTTTGCAAAATTGGAGATCATTATGGTGCCGTATTGAAATTGACCCAACCAAACAGAATGCAAGTAGTCACACTGAGGAAAGACCCAAAGCTGTGGCAAGAATATTGACGTGTATGAGGAAGATAATGCTTAATTCTCCTGATCACACCAATCTCTGGAAACATTTGAACAAACATAATCGGCATGATTGCTCCACTATAAATACGGATCAAAAATAAACACCCAGCTACTTGTATGAGGTGACTCTTTCAATAGAACATTTTCTGCATTACGAAATATTTTTATAATTATGTAGTTTGTCTGTTGATTTCCAAAACAACATGAATTTAGTTTTTTTTATGTTCAAGGTAAGTTTATTTGATTGAACCAAGAGCAGTAATTTTAGTCAAGTTAGTGTTAAGCTCATTTTGAGGGTGATTGGGTCAGATGAACGACTAAAAGGGTAGTGTCATCTGCATTACATAAACATTTGCATTGTTGAAAACTGATTTCAGGGAAAGGAATTCACAAAAATTATAAATAAAAGAGAGGACCAAGAATTGATCTTGGGTATCCAATATCATATTCTTAAGTCTGAAAGTACAGAATTAATATTAACAGCTTTTGATCTATTTAGATATAGAAATGAAACATTAATGCATTACCATGATACCATACTTCTTTAATTTCTAGAAGTTAGATTATGCTTTACAGTATTCAAAGGCCTTCTTTAGATCTAAGAAGTTAGATCCTGTTACTTTCTTATCATTATGTTATTAGGATATGACAGTTACATTTTAAAAAGGGTAGTATTAGTACTGGTTTACTTCTGAACCTGAATGACATGATTTAAAATGTTATTCTGAGTAAGATACTGGTAAAGCTGAACATGTACAGCACGCTCAAGAAATTTTTGATAAAAAGAAGAACATAATGGGGCCTATAGTTTGTTAACCTCACTTTTGTCACCCCCTCCTTGAAGATAGGTGGTAATCCTTTACTTTTTTTTCCAATCCAGAGGGAAAACTGGAAGTGATCAAAGAAAGTTAAAAATATATGCAAGTGGGTAACAAATGATTGGTTTCAACCATAGACCACGGGCCATACTTATACACCACCAAGGATCCTTGGGGCAATGGGGAACGGTGAGCTATCCTTTCTGACCTCACTGTTGCATATGGCACCTTGTGGCAACATCGATTCCTGGCAATCCAAATCTTAGAGATCCTGCCTGATGGATGAAGGCGTCATTTACATTATAGCTAATATCATTTCAATTTTGCTCATAAGAACGAGGATGTACAACAAAGTAGACTTTCTCAATTACTCCTAAGGATATTTACAGCCTTTTTATCTAGATTGCATCAATGTATACACCAAGATTGGCTGCTTCAGCCAAGAAATCACACGTAACATACGCATGATGATATTAGCATACGTTATGGTATAAAACACGCGCAAAACAATTGTGCTTTTGATTGTTTTACTATATAACAGAACCGCATATGTGGTTACAAACCAAAAAAACAAAACAAATTTACCTCGATTCAAGCTTGATATGGAGTAATGGTTGATTACTTTAGTGTAAAAGCATGGTTTAGAAGATGGCGAAGGTTAACGATTTTAAAATAAACGTAATTATTTAAATTTTTTATAACCAAATTTTCGTGGGTATAAAATAAGTCTGGTTATAAACTGGCTGTCATTTTAAAAAGTGCCCTCAATTTATACTCCTGCAAAAGACCCCCTACTATTATATTTGAGTTGCAAAAAATAACTTATGAAAAACTTATACAGGACTTATTCCCCCCCCCCTTCACTTTCTTCTTCGTCTTTTTTTTGCGTCTGAGGCAGCTAGATATGTTGTAGACGGTGGGAGCCAGCTCCCTGTTGATTGGTTGGGGTTGTTTGAGAAGTCTATATCCAGCCACTGGTGGAACGAAAGCGGGGCACTAATTGAGAATGTTATCCGCAGTCTATGATGGATAACCACATTGGCAGGCTGGAGATGGTGGCAGCCCCATCGGTGCATGTTCGTTGAAACGACCACTCCCTGTGCGACTTTCCGGTCAGGGTGAACACTTCCTTGCGTGAAGTTACAACTGGGTGGGAATTCTGTCATAGGGGTAATAGTGAGTTGGTCTGGTCTTGGAGTAATCTATCCATGCATTGTTCTAGTCTGCAACTGGTTGATTGGGGAGCTTGAGAGTTTTAGCTGTGTGATTCTTTTGACAATGTTTATACAGCAGGGGTGCTTGTTTGTCCAACAGAGCCTTATTCACCATTTAGCGTAAGTGTTCTCATCGACTGCAGTGCAATGATTGCCCTGAAAGCACTGGGTAGAAACTAAAATGAGTGGGACGAAGGCAGCCAGTAATGTTTTCCATGGTCTCGTTGAGTATGTGTCCAGCTCTTTGTGTGAGAAGCTTTTGCACCTTGGCTGGGGCGGCATATTCAGCTACCGCTGTAGACTAGAGCCAGGGCTGTGGTGCGTAGGGTCGTTAGACTGGCACCCCATGAAGATCCACTAAGTCGGCACAGGAGGTTATTGTTCGAAGATACCTTGGCGCATACTTACTCGAGTTGCTGCCGATACGTAAGCTGCCGATCAAGCTTCACTTCCCAGATCGGTTGGTGTAGGATTGTATGGCGTGGCTTCCAACTGAGTTTATTGATTTGAAGCTGATGATGAGCCTCTTTGGTTTTGAGATGGCAGGCAGTAGCGGTTGGTCCTTGGCTTCACTCATCTTAGTCTCCAGGTCTTGAAATATGCTTGTCAGAGTAGGACCATCTGGGGTCGTACGTGTATTTTCTTTTCTACTTCTATTCCAGCTTCTGTCCGAGTGAAGAAGGCAAGATCGTCGGCGTGCCATATTGTCTAGATGCTGTTTGAGGTAAATTCGCTGATATACAAGTTGACAAGCATGGGAGCCATTATAGATCCTTGTGGTACTCCTTGTGGGATGGTCCCTTAGAAGCTTGAGTATCACGCCCTGTGCCACACACGGTTGTCAATACTGCAGTAAGGTCCACCAAGATGAGGCCTGCGCCTGCCTTACGGCGCTCTTCAAAGCTTTCCTCAATATCATTTGTAAGGGTTTACAATCTGGTGGACAGTTTGGGCTCCGGGCCACGGTGAAATCCTGCTTGTTCGTCATAGGTAATTGGGGTTCGACGACTGGATCCAGCCGGGCCAGGATCTCCTCTCAAGGATTTGAAGGAACACACAGTAGTGATATTGGGCGGTCGTTCTTAGGGTTGTCGACATGCTTGTTTGGTTTGGGGAGTGCTATATAGTACCCTCCTCCAGATCTTGGGTAGGACTGTGTTTGTTGGCAAACATGTGTAGAACTCCTGGAGCCATTTTTTTCAAGAACATCGTGTCCACAGTGCATCAGGACTCGCGGGTATGTTATCAGGCCCCTGGGCCTTTCCCACTCTTTAGTTGGCTTATAGCAAGAGTTGAGCTCATCTAGGAGAAAAAGGGTGTTGAAAGTGACCCGTCCCACGTCGGGGGCTCGATAATTTGTTGATCTTCTTTTTTTAACAGAGCGAGTGTGATCCTTATCAAAATCCTTTAAACAACCATTTGCGAGGAGTTTCTCAGCGAGTAGTTGGCAGACCAGGACATTCCGATTGGTTTGGAAACTATGCCGTTGAGGCGGTTTATAATCTTCCAGGCCTCCTGCTGGAATGAGTGAAGTGATTCCCTGGACCGTCTCCTCCTCCTCAGCGCTCCGGCGTTTACTCACTGTCCAAGCAGTTGTCAAATCTGACTTCTTGGATGTCTCTTCTTCCCGGGTTCGATTCAAGAAATCATTGTAAAAGAGGCATCACATTCCTCTGCAGGATGGGATATAACTGCGACAACAGCCACGTGGGATGGTCATCTTTGCTATCCTAATAAGAGTTTACATAGTGCTGTGTAAGAATTGTCAAGGTTGGAGGAGTTTGGTGTCGGGAGGTTGGGCACTTCTGAATCCACCAGGTTCTCAAATTGGTCCCAGTCTGCCTTGCGGAAGTTCCACCACCCCAAGTTCCACCTTTCCATTTCACCGCTGTTGGACAGACTAGGCAAGGCTCCCTGAGCGCTCAGTCATGGTCGATGTTGAGACTTTGGAAGCGGTCGAGGACCTAACGGGTGAAACAGAATGGTTTGCGTCCTATTTACAAATGCAAGGTCGGGATTTGAGCTTGTGTTCCACCTTCCAGAGTAGAAACTGTTTTGGTTGCTTGGGGTCGTACAAAGGTTGTACGCCAGATTTGGAATCACATCCCTAGGGTGGCTCCGTCAGAGTTGGTATTCCTGTAGTCCCAGGTAACGCTATAACTGTTGAATTCACCAGCGTAGATGCAAAGTGCACCATAAGTAGGTAGAGAATCGGCTTGAAGAAGCCCGGAGTTAGGTGGCTTGTGGACATTGATAACGTGGGCCTCTACAATTTGAGTCGTTGCCCATTCCATGGTGGGAAGTCCTACGGTGAGGTTGCAATTGTTTCCATTGAGCTGTGGGTTTCCATCAAAAGTTGGCAATTCGTGGATAGCGCTTTTCCCCCCCCTCGGTGTGGTGCGCTGAAGTATAGCCAAAATTTTCCGCGTTGCGCTTAGCTGATGTTTCAATGATTTGATCTTTGCCCCCGTGAGTCCTTCCACATTCAGCACGAGATTCCCTCTGACTTACATCTGATGATGCCCTCCTACGGCTAATGATAAAACTTAGCTGAGTTAAAAAGACAACAGTGAGTAAAAAAAAGACAACAGGATGTTAAGCGTAGCCTCGGGTTGATTATCATTCGCCTGAGAAATCAGTTTAGCCGGGATCAACTGCAATTTTGAAATATTTTGACTACAGATGGATCACTGAAGCACGTGCGGGGGTCGAGTGCAGGGGGAATCCCCCCCCCCACCCCCCCCGAGAGTTTTCAAAATTCGGAAAAAGGGGTTTTTTAAGCAAATCAATTGCGTAAAAATTAGGTTTTTTACCTAAGTTAGTTAATCGTTACTGTTCCGCTCGTCCGTTCCGCCCCTCTTATGATTTTAACCTGGAAACCGCCCGCCCTTCTTTAAGGGAATCTGGCAGTTTGCACCGATGGTAAGTGAATGCTTCCATTTGAGTAATGATGCCTGCTTCCTTTAGTGACTATGAGTCTTCTCAAAACAAAACTGTCATCCTGGAATTCTTGGTCGATAAAATCAAAATAATGGGGGCCCTTATCAACGATGAAGTCTTGGTAAGTACTGACGATGTTGGTAGTTTTTCATTCATGGTTCCGTAAATGTTGTACAGAAATCAGCAATGCTCAGAATTTTTGCATAGGAACGGAAAATGGAATGTTAGAGGGCGGTTACCCCATATAATAATAATAATATACACTACATAAAATAATAATAATAACAATATCGACAGTGTAATGCCTATTTTATTACACTCCCTCGGGAAATCGCGTCAAATCATTTCGTTCACCTAGGACGGCCTGGCCCAGCGCACAATGCCTACAGGACTTGGATTGGAATGAAATATTCCCCATCATCCATCGTGGGGATTTTTTTTGGCAGATGAGTACTTATTTTTTTACTTATCTCAGAATGATTCGCATGAGCTTGCAATATGAAATGGCCCTTCACACCAATCAAACAGATTTCATTTATAAAGTGACTAGAGAATCCGTTATAGATATAACATGAGTTTGGGCAGCCATTTTGAAAGCGCCCTCTTCTGGCAAACCTGGGCACCCAGGAAGGGACTATCTTGAAATGTTAGTCTTGTCCATGCTACAACTGTGGAAAATTTGGTTCTTTTATCACAAAGTGCACAATTCATCATGAGTGAGCTTAACAGCTGGATTATTAAATCTAAGTTGTAAAAAGTCAAAGTCCCCGTGTTTTTTTTGGCAAACCACGGATAGGTATTATTATCAACATCTGATTACTTACTGACCAACCACAGAAGCACAACATTGTATAGACGTTTGTCAAACTAGGTAAAAAAGAATATTTCACTCTGATTTCACTTTCAAATGTACTTAGACCAATTTGCCCCAATTTCCATTCCAAAATATCTCATGAAAGTTCTAAACAAAGAATATTTCATGTTGTTGTGTTTCAAAACTGATGTTTTTTTTGCATCCCCCGGCCCCCCCCCTATAGATCGGATATTGGTGTAATCTCGCATTGCCTTAGATGTTCTTGATACGCTGACAGGTATGTAGTGTGCTAAATTTTAAGTTACGCAGAGATGTGTACTGTCTCTCTTACATGGAATGAGCCAGACCCATCCAATGTACCTTATTGGTACACACCTGGGTCCGGGCAAAATGCACTGATACCAGGTGTTTCTAATTATGACGTACACAAAATGTATGATGGTCATCTGTAGGGGTAGCTTAAAGGTGATCTCAATGCTCGGCGGCATATTTAAGCTATTACCAGGAAAAGCTTATGATTCAGGATGCCAAAAATATCTTTCCAAAAAATACTCGTGGTAATATATCGCTAAAACCAAAAACACCCCTATTCGTTGCGATTTTACGCCCAAAATACGCTTAAGCTTTCCTTCTCTGTCCTTCTCTGACCGTGGCAAATTCGTTGTGACGTAGCGATTGTTACGTCTTGTTGCGCAATGCATCTTCCAATAGCTCCATAAAGGAACCCCCCAACTCGCTCCTCTTCTCCTGTGTTGAATTTTCGCCGAATATAGCGATAAAAGTTGGTTGACTAGGTTTCCTGATCCTGTATATTGGGTAATTAGTTCCGGCTTCATAAGTTGGCAAGAAGTGAAAATCGCTTGAATTCTCATCGCTTACGATGAATCGTGAGTAGCGAGCAGAGCTCAGAGCAAAGCTGTGTTACACGCAAGTGTGAGATTTTGAACCACCACTCAGCTTCCTGGAGCATATGTTTGTGGCAACCGTTCCAGAGCGGAGCTATTCATTTATAAATATTGATGCGCTGACCACAATGGCAGTAGCGAATCTCGCTAAGTGCTTCTTTTAAATATATAAAATTGTCATTATTTTTTCAGGTTAGAGGAAAGGGTTAGAGGGAACATTTAGGTAAAAAAAAATAAGAAAAATAAATACTCCCTTTGAGGTTAGTGAGGGAGACCTGCCCCTGGAGCATGGGTGGGGGTCAAAACCCCAAAACTACCGCGTGCAAAGACACGTACGTCCCTCTTCCATTGATTTCCGTTACACCCTCTTATGCTAACCGATGAATTGCATGAGGTATAGGTGCTATCAGGGGGAGTAACGGTGAATCTCTTAATCTACTTTTCTCAGACGGGAAACAGCATCTCACCTATTTTATGAAACCTTTTATTAATGAATCACTGTTGGCTTTGCTATTGGGTTTCCGTTAAAGTCGTGGCTCATCGAGCGAAACTAGCGGTATTACTTTTTCTAGCTACAATTTGTTTGCCTAATCAATTGCAGCAATCAGGCCCTACTGACAAGCACTGAATTCAGTAGGTTTAAATGCCGGCTGAACCGCCTTCTCTGGTGACTGATGGATAGAGCCATCAAATCTACCATATACTTCAACAGACGTTATCTTACATTCTGTAGTGCTCATAATTCTGATTTATTGAGCAAATTTAAAAAAATGGTAATTCTTCGAAAGCCGCAGAATGGGCGAGCGATACAAGTTGAATGGGATTTTGTTTACTTGCTTCAACGATGCACCAGCGGTGACGTCACCCACCTCACAGCGCCAAGTCACTAATAATCAAGGTTTATTTAATCTCAATCGTGGCCTGTAGGCCAAATTGCGAGAGACTTTACAACTTAATAATTACTAGACAGAAACAATGCAACTTGGAGCAGCAGCTTAAACACGCCATATTGCAACATCAACACACGACCGAACCACAACCTAGACTGTACCGTGTGCAAGCGTTCATGGTTCTTTGCCCATTTCAAATGAACCATGGAGAAAGTGGCATCAGGTTTGTAATCATATCTGTTTATAACAAATCAATCCCAATGGAGTTCCCGAATTAACTCCAGCAAGTGGGTCCACTGAGATTCGCTCCGAGGACCCGTCGCTCCAGAGGTCAGCTTGCTAACCGCTAGACCAGCCATTTCCCCCATATTGGGACTTTTAATTCGCTGAAGTGGTGTTGCAAGAAAGACGATTTTCATTATGGCTCTTGTAACCAAATCGTGCTTAGCATAAATATGACACAGTTAAATATAAAATCGCTATAAAATAAGTTTTCCCTTATAATATATAACTTAATATATGCCATCCGAGCATTGAGGATCACCTTTAAGCGAGCTAGGGGCTTCAAAAGATTTACGAGGGGTCAAAATTGAAAAGTAACCAATTTTGATAAATACAGACCCAATTGGGTGGTATGTCACATGGAATTTAAAAAATGTTTAGTTTATGCTATCTCCAACTTATTCCTTATTGTGTAAATGTCAACTGTTTATTATAGGTCAACGATTAAATTAGCTTTTTCGGGGTCAATATTAAAAGATTCTTTTTAAGTGATGTTCTCATATGCTTGTAATAGTAATCACAAGTAAAATAAGGTATAGTTCGCGACAATGGTACAATGTATATTCCAGTTACATTCCAGCATTGTTAGTATTTGACCACTGTAGAAGCTAAATGTACCTTTGACCTATAATAAGGGTTTTCAGTTTATAACCCCTTAACAGTATAAGTCGAGATAGTAAAACTCTACCTTTTAATCCTTCTGACCATACTAACAATTTGGTATGCATTTTTGTTTTTTGATTTTTGGTGTACAAACTTCATAATGACCACACATACCTTTTTCGGCGTATTTCATATATAGTTGGGTTACCCTGTTAGAAATGCCCTCTTGCCCCCAGGTGAACCGACCAGCATGCCGGCTTCACCCACAATGATGTAAGAGTCCAGTATTCCATGACAGCTATGACCATAGTCATGATAGTAAATGCCCAAGCTTGCCTATATGGACGATAATGAGCTGTTCGCCGCAAGTTCTCCCAAGCTTTGTAGGTAGCTATATTAACAGTTTTTTTTCTGATTGGTTGGGTCAGATTGCTGGACAGATTCCACTATGTAATGACTTCTAAGCCAATTTATATATAAAATAATGCTTCAATGTTTATCTATGCAATTGTGTTTAAACAGTTACATGTTTGCATTGACAGCATAGAACTAATTCATTAACAGACATATCCATGTTGTAGTATATACAGTAGGCATCACATCCACTTTTGTGTACAGCAATGTATGAAAGATATTACTACACAAATAGTGATTCGGTCTTTTACATTGACAGAATTCATTTAAGAGGGCAATCCATGATAAACCATGGAAACTGTAGCTTGGTGTTCCATGCAAGATTCTTACTTTCAATATATACCACATGTACCACAAAAAGGAGCACGGACCTGAATGTCACTCTGATTGATGCCTGACATTATATTTCTACAAGGTAAATTCTCCATGTTTGGCATCTAATTACTTCATAAATAAGCTGTTTCTATGTTATACAAAAATCACAAGTTTGTGCACTCAAAGGCAACAATTGTTCTCCTTTTTAAGACTCGTCTTGTTTAAAGACTATTCTTGTTTCCTTGGTAAGCATTGCACAAAGAGAGTATAAATATAAAGAGTATAATAGATCACCTTACAACTTGAGCTCTCTGGCATTCAAAATAACCGTGATGTATTGTAGTCATGCAATGTTCTCTCTCTCGCCCAACAACATGGCTGCCTATTGCCACAGGGTCGATAATATGTTTGTCCTTTTAAGAGACACTGACACATTTGGAAAAATAGTGCGCCCTGAGATTGGTTCAAAATCGATATTTTTGTGCATGGTTGTAAGGCTTTTATACAGCAAAAGCCCTCACCCGAAATGAATTAAGACCAAATCATCTTCCTTCTGGGTAACAGAACGATTTATCATTTAACGTCGCCGGGCGACGTTTAAATTCAGCAGACCGAGACGAAAATGGCGTTAACACAAGAACACACTCAACGCCGTATGCATTTTCCTTTCCGCACACTATGCACACTGTTTGATCGGTCTATTACGCTTTGTGGTTTTAATATCATGAGTACGAGTCAAAATATCATGTAATATACACATTTGTTGATTAAAGTTATGGAAAACTTAAAGTTGGCCTACACAATACCTGGATGTCTTTATCCTCATATCAATGTCCCTATCTGTTTGGGGTATGCTCTTTTTTATGTGTAAAATATATCTCTTTTTTCCAATGGCCTAGCTATCATTGTGAGAGCAAATTGAAAGAAATTTCATATTTTGTGAAAATGTGCCAGTGCCGCTTTAAAGTGGTATTTCGGTATACTTTTGTCCACCATTGTGAAAATAATAGATAGCGGAACAGCTTTGGTATCAAAAGAGGAAGTCCTTTCTAAGGGTTCATATTGTTGCTTAAGTTCATTAAAGGCAGCTTCAGAGATTTCGAAATTGAATATTTTTAGTGTATGGTGTTTTTACAAATAATCAACTAAAATTAAGTAATGGCACTAAACTAACTGCAATTCCAAAAAGTTTGAGCTGAATCGGATTTTTCACATTTGATCCTTTTTTCTTCTGGATACTCTGCAACGTGTTGGATCTTCTGGTATATGTTCCAATCGGAATGGTCTGGTGCAAAATGGGTACTTTGTCTTTCTTTGTGGGAGTTTTCTTTCTAACCTTAGCTTATGATGATGATGTGTGGGGGCGTAGATCGACCGTATAACTTGGCAGCTGAAACGGGTCCTGACTTCTATAGCATCGCAAGACGGGATGCCATTCTTCCCCGGGGATTCTCGTTTTGCAGTGGGTCCAATCGAGACGTTCTAGTCATTTTTGTAACGCTACGCTTGGGTTTGTAATCCCCTTCCCTGCCCCCCCCATGCAAATGGATATCTCCCCGCTTTGGTATCCTCAACCAGCACACATTTTAAAAAACCTTACTTCGCCGGATTCGAACCGGCAACCTCTGGTATTATTGCACGCGCTCTTGGCTAATGAGCTTACAAGCCGGGTTGGTAGAGAGCGATAGATATCATCTGTTAGGTTTAGGTCCGAAAGGTGTCCATCGCTTTGCACTTCTCTGCTTTTTCCGCTAGGAATTTATGAAATCGAAATGAAAGTCTGACTCAGAGATTTCCGAATAATATTTTTTATATTTAATTAAAATATCAACAAATTAAGATAGTCGCCTAAATGCTCATTCCAAAGTTTGGATGATCGGATTTTTTCGTTTTGGATGCAGTACATTTATGTGTCTATAACAGTGCCATAGATACTATGTATTACCAAAATTTCCGGATCGGAACTTGTAAACAAAGATGTGATTTTCTATATGAAGGACTTCGATTTGAGCTTACTATTTCACACAAGTGATTAGTATAGGACAATCATTATGTACATGCAAAAACCAATTTGTTTGAAAAATTGAGAGCGGGCCCTCATCGGGAAATCTCTGAGTCACCTTTAAAAAGGTTAGCGCCCCCAATCGATGCTAATAGTGATTTCAAATAAACATCAAGGATTTGATATATATTTATTTAAAAATACAAGTATTTTGTGTTTAGAAATTAGCCAAATATGTCTTCATATGGCTCGGTAAAACAATACCCATATTTCAGAATTGCCAATACAACAAAGCAAAGTTCAAGGTGCTATGTGCAGAAGAGACTGAGCAATCAAGTATTGTGCGGATAATACACCCTAGATATCATAAATAACTCGCATGTAAAATCATTCCATAAAAAGTGGTAAAAATATTTTATTTCAAAATTAAATAATGAGCAATAGTGTAATTGCATCAATTACCTACCTAAGGTACTGAGAAAGGCAAATACTTTGTTTTAGGGTAATAATTCGCTACTGATATTTGGTTAGGGGGGCGCAATTCCAGCAAGTCTTGTTTAGGAAATCTAATTGCGCTACTGATACTTGTTTGGGGTGAAAATTCCAGCTTCGAAAATACATATTTAGGGTGCTTTTTGTCATGCTTGGACACGGAATGATATCCCTTGTCAAAGTGGGCCCCTGATTTCGTTGTGTTTTAATTTGACGTTGGAGCTGAGATTGGCCTGGGAGTGAACGACAGTCCTGAGGTTTGTCGTTGGGGTTTCAAGTGACCCCCGCAGGTCAAAGGTCATTTATGCGATCAATTTGCTTAGAAATGCCCTAGAACCAACCAAATTTGGTCACGAACGGGGTGAACTGCACTAGTACTTTTAGAAAAGGCAGTTTTTTTTCATGATTTTTCAGAACAAGAATTAAGTGAGCCCTATGAGGCAGGTTAAGATGCAAGTGCAAAACAAGAGGAGTGTGCTTATACTTGGAATGGTGGATTGTTCATGGATCGATCTAACAAAAGAATTCCCTCGTTTCACGGAACAAGTACCGGCATACCAGCATGAGGTGTTGTACTTGGTATTTGGACTGTGTAATTCTTTTGTTCATGGATCGATCTAACAAAGACTCCACGTAAGATGCCATGCATGAGGTGTGTCTTTACTTGGAATGTGGAATTCTGTTGTTTCATGGATCCATTAACAAGAATTCATGTTTAAAACGTACAGTACATGCAACCAGGCTGATGTGTGGTCCTTGTACTTGGAACATAACATATTTATTTCTATCCACAATAACATACATATTAATGATGTGGAGAGTACTTACTGGAAGTATCCAGAAAAATGGCCTGTCAGTCCCCAGACTCTGTTACAATTATAAAAGATGATATTTTTTGAGCTTTTAACATTAGGTGGAATGTGTTCCAGTTGTTTTGCCCAAGGTAAGATTTTTTTTTTGTATTGGCCATTTTTTGTTATTGGAATGTGGAATTATTGTTCATGGATTATTGACCAAAGATTCCATGTTTAATTGTACAGTTACACGCATAACCGGACATGAGTTTGTAACTATATTTTGGGAATGTGGAATTCTTTTGTTCATGGATCGATACTAACCAAAGAGTCCATGTTTAACGTACAAGTACACGCATACCCGGCCTTAGTGTGTGTACTGTACTTGGAATGTTGGAATTCTTTTGTTCATGGATCAATTAAAAGAATTCCAGTTTAATGATAGTACACCATAACCAGGCATGCATGTAGTTAACTTGGTATTTGATTGGAATTGCTTTTTGTTCATGGATCGATCTAACAAAGAATTCCACGTTTCACACGAACAATACACGCATCACGTACGGCAATATAAGGCCCCTCACTATCAAAGTGTGTCGAGTACTACACAGTCCAAAGACTGTCCAACATGCCTACTTGAGAGTCCTACGCCGGTCGGTAATTAGTTCCCACGGTGTAGTCTGTGTCCACAGACTGCGACAGATATTATCTAAATTGGTACTACTGCGCGAGAGATTAACGGTATCATGTCATAGAGAATGTGTGTTAAATGAAACTAAATCCTCAAATATCTCCGGAAAACGAAGGGGGGGGTTCTATTGAATGTTTTTTTTTTGCATCAGAAGGTCCGTTACAATGTTTGTTTGAATTATTGTAGTCGTAAATTGGTCGCGAACCGAGAAGAACTTAGCGAGAAAATTGAACGTTTTTTGTCGGGTACTTCGGTGCTCGCGACACGGGAAAGTGAACAAACACGCAATCGCTTCGGTCGCAATCCATTTTGCTTCCCACAATTCCCCTTCCCTATTTTTCCATCTTGAGATTTTCAAACACTGGGTTTCAATTTACGGCCAATTTGTTTTCCATTTTAAAACAGTATTACGTTTCAGTTTCCGAGTAGATATACCTTACCTTGGTTTAACCATTGCAGTGACGTCCACTCTATTCACCAAAACGTGGTCTAATTTCTACTTACAATCTCTGTTCCCATGTCTAAGTGTATATTCGTATCTACGAATCTACAATCCAGTGTGGATTCGTATCTCTACGAAACTGCGGGAAATTTAACCCACACATTAACATGTATAACAGAAATTCGATCAATTGATCCCACGATTTAGTAAATAGATTGACCATGATGTGGTATTTACGGGGTGACGAATATAAAATGGGGCGACAAAATTAATAAACAGAAATCCATGTTGAAAATAACGGCTTGGGATACAGAGAGTTATTTTTGTTTGTTCTGAAAATATTTGTGTAACTTTTAATTATTTTGTACACGTGTTGTTTTTTTAACTAATAATGCACTCCAGTGGGTTAACATGTTTGATTTTTCAAATTTTCACACCTATTTCGGTCTGTATGCTATGGTTGATTTTTTTCATGTATTGTCACATATTTCCTCAACTTATTTCAGGCCTGCAATCTTTGGTCAGGTATTTTCAAAATGTAACATACCTTTTCGGTTCTTTTTTTTGGGCCTTAAAATATATATTAATTTTTTTTGGATTTTTTTTATTTTTATAACTTTATTTCAATCTTTCAAAATTTTCTCTGGAAATTATTAACTATTGTTAGGCCTATTCTGAATTTCGTTTGACTACAGATGGACATTTAATGAATTAATAATTTTTTCTTAAAATGCGGATTAATTCTTGTTTTTTCACTTTAATGGTATCATGTAAAGTTCGGTTATTTGTTTAGGCCTCGTGTTAAAGTAATCATTTAGATTGAAATGCAGTTTTACATGGGGCCTCGGATGGGTTTGTCAATCGAGTGATTTAATATTGTTAAGATTTTTTCAAATCAGTTTGTTATCCATCATGATTAGGATTAGGCCTATTTTATTTTACGGTCCTAAATGGATGTCCAAAACAAACCAATTGGGCGGGGACGTTCATCTATATTTTACACGTTTCCTATGTAACAAGTTTTAGGGGAATGCAGAGGGGCTTACAAAACGTAGGGTTGCTTTGAGGTAAAATTACCCATAATTGACTATACTGTACACGAACAAAGCCACTAATTATTGAACATTTCATCTTGTATAGATCTGGCCACAAAAAGGTTTATCCCGCTTCTTTGGCCCGAACCCCCACGCATTGTATGTTTTTAGTAAAAAAAATCATGTGCTACCTGGATTTTGTTTTATCGTTATTTGCCTTTCGGCTCATTTTTTAAACTGTCGATAAGACACTCAAAAGCAAGTTATCAAATGCCAATGGTTCATAAATCGCAAATTTTAAAATGTTGCGAATGCGTGCAACCGAGTACAATTTTCCCCGGGGTGGGTCTCAAATTTGCTTTTTGGTTGGGACGTGCCTCCGAGAGGCTTGCAAACATGACCTAATCTATACCATTTTTGCGAAAAAGCTAATAGCTATCAAGACATTACATTTTAAAAAAAATGTTTAAATAATGGGCCAAATTTAACATTAATATGCCATTTTCCTCAAAAATTCGACGTTATGAGCAAAGTTTGGCTTCAGATTTAAGAGAAAATTCCTCATGAGTGGGTCGTCGGTCGGGGTCGTTCAATAGGTGTTTCCAATGTGTATGATTCTTGCACTTTTGTCCCACCAGGATGTTTGCAGTTATCCAAGTATAAGTAGCTTGATATCTGCGCTTATGGATATACCGTGCCTTAATATTATTCCCCTCCCAGGTATTCATCCCTAATTCCATTCCATTCCACCCTGGCATAACATGGCAAGTGCATCCGAAACTATTGTTGTAATTTAATCCAAGGTGCTATCCCGGTGCATTTTAATACAATTAATTACATCTGTCCGGTAAACTCAGGGTATCAAGAACCATTCTTCTGTCGTCACTAGTAATCCCCAAGTGTGAGATTCTGCAGTTGGCTGATATCTGGGTGTGACATTGTTTGCCTAATTTTCCAAAATCCTTCCTCCTTCAAGAGCTTTCGAAACTACGCTTTACATTGTATCCAATCATGTCCACTGTGTACCTGAGACATCAAGACACGCACATGTGGATGTATCAAAGTAATGCATCTCCAAGTACTGATGTGTGGACTCGAAAAGGAGATCGATAAATAATCTTCATCGTTGCCAATAACATCTTTCAACCTCTTTCAACTGTCCCCAATGATGAGTAAATAGCAAAAGAGTTTGTTCAAAGGAGTGATTGAGTTTGTCACTACATTGATTTTAACCTGTGAGCAATGGTTTTAAGTCATGGAAACCCTCTCAACATGTAGATTTCGTAGTCGAAATCAATCGGGCTCGCCCTTCGTGAATTCTAACTACTAAGCCACTCTTTTTTTGAGGTTTTCCCTTTACCAATCATACACGGCTAAGGCGCATGAGCGGCAAACTTCACCAAGGCTCAGAACAAACAAACCGACACACAGGTTCCAAAGAGGACGAAATTAAATGATCAAACATACAGAACGACATATAAAAAAGAACTTCGTCATGCGCAGGGGGCGAATTACATAAGATCTACTATGACTGAAAATTTTAAATAACTGCATCAAAATAACAATAGTTTTTTTTGGAAATAGTCCAAATCAAAAAGAGTTGATAATAGGGTATTCCTCCCTTGAAACATAACGATCAGGTCCAAACAAAACCAAAGATAAAGCTGACAGCAAGCTGACAGTCTTAACAATTATTTCACCATAGTTTACACTCGAGATTTTATAAAAATCTACCTGATTTGCCAGTACAACCCGCCCGTCTATTTCACACCTTTGATATTAACCCGGAGGGTGTCCAAAAATTCCTCTCTAATTTGCAGGCAGATTCACTGGTCCTGAATCAAATATCCATCAAGAATACTTAAGGAAGTGCTGCCGAATTGTCGCCTATATTGTCTGCATTGTTACTCAGAGTTTTTGGACAATACAGGGACCCCTCCTGACGATTGCTAATATCCTCACAGTCACTTCCATTCATAAAAAGGGTAATTGTAATCTCCCAAATAACTATAGGCCCATAGCCTTGAAACATCTATATGCTGCAAAGTCTTAGAGCATATTCTCACTAGTCATATTATGTTCCCCATCTTGACCAGCACAGTATTCTAAATAATTCACAGACAGCATGGTTTCAGAAAAAGGAGGGGTGTGATACCCAATTAGTTCTCACCAAAATGAATTTAGCCAAATCTTTGAAAACAGGAAGCAAGTCGATGCTGTCCTCTTTATTTCTATTCTCAAAAGCATTTCGCGTTTTGTCCGGCGTTTCCGCACTCGTCTGCTGTCGTTCTTATGAAACTGGTAAGCATTATGGTATCACTGGGAAAAATATCATAGTTGGTGATTAAAATATTTTTTTAACAAACATAAACAACAAGTCTTTTGGAAGGTATTTTGTCCTCAACTGCCGAGGTCATATCCAGTGTACCCCAGGGTAACCATGATTGGTCCTTTTGTCCTTTTTGGTTTATAATATTAATAACATTGCCCTGATTGTGTTTCCCCTGGGAGCTAGGACACGTCTCTTTGCAGACGATGCCATCATATATAGGGAAATAAATACACCCGAGGACAATGTTATATTCCAACCTGACCTTGATGCTCTATCGAGTGGAGTAAAGGACTCTGGCAAAAATGAGTTTTTAAAACACAGACATTTTATAGCTATGCATGTCACATCCAAAAGAACACCAAAAATTACTCCTTACAGCCATGGTGGCAAAGTATTAGACACCACTGGATAGTCTGCATACTTGGGTATATGATTTAGTAATTATCTCAAATGGTCAAATCACATAGATTCAGTCACAAAAGCAAGTAGGAAGGTTTGATTGGTTGTCATAAGAATGAATTTTAAAATATCATGTACCCCCAGGCTGTCAAATCTCAACTGTATTTATCGCTCGTCAACCAAAACTGAATATGGCCTCCGTTGAATTGTTTGCCAAATACCAAAAAAAAGACAAACACCCAAACTCGACAATGGTTCAACGTGCTGCAGCTAGAATGTGTTTTTAAATAACTACACCAAGACGCAAGCGTGAACAGATATTATCTCCTCCCTAAACTGGCAAAGCCTTGAAAGCCGTCGGAAATTTGTACCCACTTATCTAATGATGTTCAAAGATAACACATCAATTGGTTGATATTGGCTTGGCAGTAATTTCCTTGCAAACCCACCCGGCCAACTTTTTGCGCACCCATATGTTGTCCTTACCGTCGTCAATTGCTAACACTACGATAATTCAATGAGCTTTTTTCCTCCCTGTACGACCCCGGCACTGGAACACTGCCCTCACCCAATTACTTTGAACATTATTAATTTCAATGCTTTTATTAAAGAGGGACTCGCGATTTTCGTTTAATTGATGATTGGCAACTCAACTCACACCCACTAACCAGTTAGTTCTGGGTCTCAAACTCTAAGCGGATGCAGGAACCGCGTTTGTTTGGAGTATAAATGATCCAGATCCAGATCCAGACGTACTTACCGGACCGCCGTATATTGGCCCTAAATGCACATTTAAATATTATAAGGGGCCTGCGTATTCAAAAATCGACAAAATCCGTGCAACAATCTGGACATAAGGCCCTTTGAAATTTCATTTACCCATGGAGTCTCAATGTTTTAGAACGAATCCCGCTTTTCGGTCAAGGGAAAGATTAAGTGTAATCCCTGCTATATAAAATGTATATTTGCCATTAGTTTTCCTGCTACCACCCCTCTTGAAACAAAGTTCTCAAGCGCAACAATAAATTTTAAACGAGACTTTTGCTTTCATTTCATAATCAGCCGTAATTCACATCCTTGAACCTCTCTTGTTTTGCCAGTAGTCAGTTATACATCTCTCTAGGTGGTTGCCCTCGATGGACTTCCAGTATTTCACAGAGTGCTCTGGCAGCTTTGTTTCCCCACAACCGAGTTGGCTTCCCTTTTTTTCATCCAATTTCACTTTCTTGAAGAGAGCCCTTTTCTTCTCTTTTGACGGTGCACGGCCTGACCCTCTTTGTTGGGAAACGGGAATTTGGCCTGTGGAAAATAATGGTCATATGTTAGAGAATAAATATTAAATGTCCATCATGAGATTTCAGAATTTCTTTTCTTTGTACATTCAAGATAGTTCACCTAAACGTATCCATTCTAAAGTTTCGTTTGATTTGGTTTTGTTTCTTTTTGTAATATACTACAACACACACACACAACACAACACACACACACACACCAGCCTCATAGGATAACTGTCAAGCGAGGCCAGGAAATGTGAGGATCTACAAACGTTGTTCGTTGATTATATTTCAAAAAGAGAGAATTCAGCCAACTACTTTGAGGTTTTAAATAAATATGTTGAAGTAACTAATATTACAAAAAAGATTTCAGCTGAGAATTACATTATAAGGTTCTAACTGTCGTCAGGTTTTCCTTGGAGCGCCTGCTACTACTGGTAATCCTGGTAACCAGTACACCTACCCAGGCCGAGGTTGTCGGCGCCTAAACCGTCACCCAACCAGGTGTCTAAGGAAACTGATGAGGAGGTAGCTGGTTACCGTAGTAATATGAAAAAGAAGATCTACTCAAGGGCGTCAGCCTATGGATAGCTAATGGTGGCCTCCATGGCTGCATTGATGGTGGCATGGTTGCCAAAGGCTAGGCCCACCGCCGAAAACTGTGGATGGCGTCAGGAAGGGCATCCGGTCAATAATCTTTTGCTCCAACAAATATCATCACACAGCAGTATGCTGAGTGTGAGGTGAATTCCGGCCAACCCGTTAGGGGGGACAAAACCGGATTTAAAATTGGTTTAAATAAAAAAAATAACAACTTTAAATGTTTCAGTTTTTTAATTTTTGTAATTCATAAAAAAAACATTAACACTGATAAAGTGGGAGTGTCCTCATTCAGCGAATCTTGGTTCATAACTCGAAATCGTAAATAAGCGTTATGCTTTATGGCGCTGAGCTTCCATAACGTAACAAATGCAAAGGAATGATTTTAATGGATGTAATTCCATAACTCAGCAGTTTTTTAAACTGTCGGCAACTCACCATCAATATCATCATCACCGGTAGACGTACATTCGCTGACGCGCTTTGAGAAGTTTACCCATGCTAGTTGAGCGTTGATCATCAGCATAAAACTCATAGTAGAGTTCCATACCAAAGAAGTCTCAACCAACCGTCTGGTTTATATCAGGTCCAAAGTAACGGTATGACTTTTTCTCTAATCTGTAGGAATATGTAGCTTCTGAAATAATAACCAGCTACTGTTCAGACGTTTTTGATATTAAGGACCAATATTGTACATTTGTACAATCATATTATTCGTTGTAAAGTTTGCTAAATGTGTTTCCGGTCTTACTTTGTATGTAGATTTGTGATTATCCAAACGACACACAAGCTATGTAAAATAATTATTATAATCATTTGTGTATATAATAATAATAATAATAATAATAATAATAATAATAATAAATACAGTGTATTAAAAGTGCTCAATCCCAGTACAGGAGAGAGTAAATGAAACAATACTTTGAAATTTTCATTACGCTCTCCTGTAATGGGGAATTGAGCACTTTTATTCCAAAGATAGTCACCTGAAAATACACTGTTATTATTATGCCCCCATACTCGTAGTGGTTTGCGCACTTTGGGATATTTCATTGGTACAGACTTGTGCTGGCAGGCAGATTGCTGGTGTCACACCATAGAATGTATTAGTTATATACATATCTTGTGGTTAAGACACGACCGTGCAATACCATCCGTCTGAGGATCGGATAACCGATGATCGTAAGTGAGGGTATTCTGTGAAACTCTGAGTACGGTTGGCCTTTCCACAGAGGTCATTACTTTAATAATAATCATAAAATGGTGTATTTTTAACGCGGACCAATCCACGTAAACGTGCTCAAGGCGCTGTGCTGCAGGCCATGAAAAGGAGCCAGCCCATGAAGACAACCATAATAACACCAGAACAGATTTATGCCAGAAGCTCCATTTTCGAAGCATATGAGGAACCCGGAGTACCCGGAGAAAACGTGGGAACGAGTATGGATCAGAAACTAAATTTCAATAAAGCCACTGTGAACGAGCCCGAGATCTCATTGGTGAAAGACGAGGGACGATACGCTGCGCCAAACCGTTCCCCCGGGTTCCCCTATTTACTGCTTAAAGTGAAAATGCATCCAGAAATTCACGTTACTTTGGTTTTTAATTTGCACTTTTGATAGTGAAAACACACAAGATTTTCTGAGGATACAAATGCCTCTTAAAATTTGCCAACTTATTGGATGTAGAAACACACTTACGAAGAACATTTCCAGGTATGGACACATACAAGTACAAAAGAACAAGAAAAAATAGTTTTGTCAATTGTATTTTTTTTTACTTTTTTCCACGGTCAGATGTGATAAAATACATTGGTAAGCTTCTAAATATGCAAACACATCGATTTCGAAAAATTGGACGCATTTTTCTGGAAATATCTTTAATGTCAATTCGTATGCTTTGGAAAGGTACGAAATCCGCTCAAGATACCTTTAATAGATTGTGTGTTTCTTAAATCACGTATTGAAAATGTAGACCTGATTACACTTTATGTCCTTATACTTTCAGTCCTACAGATGAGAATGACATCAGATTTCTGTACAGCATCGGCCATTGCAAGCAAGAAGTCGCCTTTAGGATGATAAAATGTTTAAAAATGAAACTAAATTAAACTATACATGTTCATGTTTCTTAGATTCCTACGAAATCTTGTGCTGCGTAATCTAAAATCATAAACATGATAAGTCACAAATGTTACTTAAACTATGACATAGTCGATTGCATTGGATTCCCTTGAAAATGATAATTCTTCAAGTCAACGAGTTTGGTAAAATGGCTGGGTATATAAAGTAAAATGTTATAAGTTTGAAACAATTTTTGGACGACAACGGAAAATAAAGCCGTGAAACTGATGTTGCGTGAAGAGTCAACGATGACACGAGTGCAATATTCTTCACCGTTGTAGGCGGGCTGGAGTCCGGAGGACATATCTCCTGGCCACACCGGTCTGTCGTGAAATACAGTGTCTGTGAGAATGGTGTCCTAACCACCCATCTGTCTATCGTTTTCTCCATTGTTGCTGTAACGAATCATTGTTTCAGTACTGTACCCATAGCCTCGTGACAAGGTCACGGTTTATTCGGTATATGTTGTAATGGTAGCTAGGACACTGTCATGGGGGACTTTATGTGAACTTACTCAAACTAGTTATATCCATCCACACTTTGTAGCCCCGCGCAGTTAATATGTCTCTGATCTCCATCAGAGACGTGGTTGATCAGTCCATGGTAACTTATCATTACGGGCGAATTAGGTGTAGATCGTGCCGGGACGTGATTGCTTCTTGGTATGATGGAGGAGATTCTTGTGGCGTGTTTGACTGTGGGCAGTGTCCCAGCCTTGCAAAGTGTCACTCGGACACCACCTCCAATTTGCAGAGTTGATGAAGCACCGGCACATCGAAGATCTTTGTTGTTCGGTGTTGACTAATTTCTCCAGTGATGAAGAAAATGAAAAAAAAAAAAAAAATAATCAGATGGGCATTTTTTGGCAAAAATAACACTTAAATCGCAAAACTCGTAAAAAACTGTGTTTTTCAAACCATATTCGACCCCTGTTCTTTTTTCAGGAACTTGTTTGTTGCCAAAAGGTCTGATATCAAATGCATACCATCTTTTTTTTAATCCTCAAAACACTTAAATTAAGGCCGTTGGGGTCTGCAGTGTTGGTTTATGTGATGTTGATAAAAATGTGAATGACGGATAGAATTCGGACAACATGCAAACAAAACAAACACAATGACACCATTAACATTAAACTAAACAAGGAACTTATTACTGCTTGGAACTACTTCTGTTTTAGTAGAACATCAGATTGTTCTGATTGATTCAGGAACGCCAGTTCCAGGAGTCAGCTGCGAGCTGTTGTTCCTCTTGAGAGAAATCATCTTGCAACATGCGTACGATGGAGGATTGCCCCTTCGTCTCGATCACACGTTTATGTTTTGATCATTCATTTGAGCCACGTGGTTGAATGGCATATTAATAATCAAAAGCCGAAAAAAAAAACCATACAACTTCCATGTGATAATCTAACTTAACAGCTTCAACAAAGAGTCCTATAAGGACCTGTATGCTTTCCTCTGAAGATGCTAGTAGCCCACTTTCTGCATCATTAACAATGGTACGCAAGAATCATCAAAGAAGGAGCTTCCATACGAGTCTAGCCCCAGGCATTTTTGCAGGCTAGGACACTGATTTACTGTTTCTATAGATCTTGCGGTTATTGCGCATAATAGTATGGAGTTATGTAGGATTATAAGCATGCGTTCTCGTACTAGTGATGGAGGGTCGACTTCACGTCTTTCGTAAAATGATTGTACTCTTCCAAAGCACAAACAAGAGAGAAATGCCTCCACACTTCCCAAAAGAACCGCAAAGTTCGGGCTGTCATTTGTAAATTTCCAAAAGGGAGCAACATATGACATAATATAAAAACATGGACTACCATTCATTGCATCCAAATAAGGAGACAATGCCTTCCTAACTTTGGGAAGAGGAAGCCAAAACCCACTCGGCAACATACTTCCAAGAGCTTCTAGGTCAGTGCACGGATGGTTTCCAAATCTTGAGCAGTTTGCAGACGATCCAAGTTGTGGTATACTTCTACGTGGAGTAATCCTCACGCCTATTCAGGAAATTCGATAGACTAACTGATTCTCGTTTCAATCTTCTCGTGTTCTCCCCCTAGTTTGATCCGCCAATCGCGCCATGATTGAAAAAAAATTGGCAACCTGTATATGAAGAAATGAGTGTTATATCTCGCTGTTCAAAGACTGCATGAAAACAAAAAACGTATGGATGTAAGCATGAAAAGAAGTTTCACTTTGATAAGATCTCTTATCATTTAGGTTGTGTGGTCACAAGTGGGCGCGATTTGTTGCATGCACAAGAGCAGGTGTTAAAAAGGGCTCCAAAGTGCACAAGAATGACGCAGAGTGTCGTTTTATTAGAAAGAAATGTAAATTATTTAAGAATAAAGGGTGATGCAGTATCATTTATGGGCGAATCACATGTCCGAGGGTAGGGAAAAACAAAAATAATTATTTTAAAGTTTTTCCGGCCGAGGATACATTATGAGCAATAAATGTATTGCAAACCCTTTATTTCGATTCTATTCCCGAAATTACCGAAAACAGCGTGATCTAATGACAAAATGCATTCGCGACCATTATGAACCACTAATGGTGCCCCGCAACAACTGACCTATCAGAATGCTGCATTTTTAATAAGGGGCAGCAGAGGTAATAGAATTTCAATAAGTGGTAGTGATAGACTAGTGATTTGGTACCAAAACTTGTTTTTTTATTTCAGAGAAAAGACAACATATTCTTTCGTGCTTTAGTACTTGCGAATTGTGAGGGAAACGCTGATAGAAGCATGTCTAGGACTTAAGTTGAAATAGGTTTGGGGGAAAGGCAACACAGAGTTAAAACAAGATACATTGAATTCTGATGTCAGTCAGATGCGTGGCGATGCTCAAAGAAATGTCGTTACAGTACGTCCACGGGTACATTACGGCCGACCGGCCCGTCGGAACATTTTGTCATTTTGTCAAAAGCTTGTTTTGAGGCGCGTGTGCATGAAGTGCAGCTTATAGATTTAAAATAATCATGGTTGATGTTTGATCGAATGTTCGATTTTCAGCCTTACCCCGCCACTCCACCCACACCCGATCGTAGATTTTCGAAGCCGATGCCAAAAAAATTGGGGTCACTTGCCGGTTTACAGGGGCAGTACACTTACAGATCTGTGCCCTCGGTCATTGTGGTCTCACAAAATCCTAGGCTACGCTGCTGATGTCAGTTAATTTTCCGAATAGTTTAACGCTTACTTATGCAGGGTTATCCTAGGTTATTCTATCGTTGTGTTCTGTTTATTATATAAATGCGAAGACAAAAATAAAATTGGGAATACCTGATTTTTAATTTTTAAAAAAAAAAAAAAAAAAAAAATAATGAATGTTTATAATTTAATTTATGGGCATTAATTAACATGTATGATATCGCGAAAAATGTATTCTGAGTCAGTATCTTACCTTCGCCGCCGAATGGGTCACATCTGACCCAGAGAGTGAACATTATAGTTTACAAAGTATATGGTTATGCCAACAGTCCACCTTGGACTTGTGGTAATAACTGTCCAACCTAGAAACAGCCACATGTAGGAAATAGCTTACACTCTGGCCGACTGAACCGGTAGTAAAGTTGTTAATCCAGAAAATGTCGAACAGGATACTGTTAAGACAAACGAAAAGGTCAACCAAAACTAGTTGAAAGTCATTTTTGGGCGTGATTAATGCGTTTCATATAATCAACATCAATCAATATTTTTATCATTTTTAAATGTGGGTGAATACTCCTAGTGGGTGTTATTGCCGCCCACAAAAGTGCAAAGTATGAATTTTACCCCAGCCCAAAATATGGAGACACCCCTCACATAAAACAACCTTACCTTTAAAAAACAAAATTCAATCATAACCCCTGTTAACCTACCCCCCTACAGATTTTCCACTAAAAATAGTTTAACACCTGCTAATAAGACTGTAATTGTTAATTAGCCTTGTGCTTTTCTCTTGTGTGTTGCATTGAGCACGTGAGTACGGTGAGCTCTATGTGAAACATTCAGGCGCCACAATTTACAGCATCTATTTTTGTCCCAATATTAACTGATTTCAAAAGCTCCAAATTATTGACAATTCTGAAATCAGGAATTAAATCCTGAATCAGGAATAATAAATCCTGAAATCTATGTGATAGCATGTGTGATACATGAGAATACTTATTTGCTAAGGGCAATTCAATGTATCATTCACATTGCAATGCTTCCGATTTGGAAACCTTATTTCAAAACTTTCAGAGGGTAATGTTTCAAGGGGTGAATAGTCTGATTTCAGTCAAATTTGATTTTTTATTTCTAGTTTAATTAGGATGTCTCCATATTTTTAACTGTGGGTTTCAATTTTTTTTGAATTATCACACCCCCTAAGACTACATCACATATTAAATATTGTTGTTTATTCCCGTTTAATTCACGACAGGAAAACACTGCCTTTTGGCCCCTGTAACGACTCCCGCGCTAAACAATAGGTAACTTTTTGTAACATTTTTTAGCCCAACCAGCTGCATCGCATATCATCGATATCCCGACTTTGCCTAGCCATTGCCTCATCGGAAAATATATTGTCAAATTATTGCCTGCCTCATATTTTAAGTGTGGTTATTATGATTAGTGTTACTGAGAAGAGAGTGTGCGTTCTATAAAGCAATTTAACAGCTCTATATTCATGAATGGTGCAATACCTATACCTATATAGAGAACGCCACCACGGTGCTATTATTTGCCCGACGTCGAGGAAAATAGTTGGCCCACAATCTCCCTCATCTCGGGGAGTTTTGCACTATTTCACTAATACAGAGCCCGGCTCCCCGGGGGGGGATCACATAGGAAATGGATATGCGTGTAAGGCTGGCGCTTCCGAAACCCAGGGGCATCGGTGAACAAAAAATAGGGGTCTTTGGGTGAGAAACCGCCAAAATGGCCCAAAATAAGGGTGTTTTGGTGAAAAAAATAAAAAATTTCCCCCAAAATGGGGGTCCTCTTTTAGAACATTTTGCAAAATA
>JAMKCH010077000.1:0-10752 GCA_023653785.1 Ophioderma brevispina | reverse complement strand
CTTCGGACAGTAATGATTAAAATTTTGTTTTAGTAGGTGCTTTTGTCTGCCACTGTAGGGTAGGTTAGGATACCTACCCTTATTGAAAAGGAAAAAAACTCTGATTTTCGATGATTTTTCGATTTTCCGATTAGCAAATCATGATAGTGCCTTTTAAAATATACCATTTCTGGAAGGTGGGGACGGCACATTTGAAAAAACGCTTCTAGACGAGGAGTACCCACATTTCAGAGGTTGGACCAAAATAATCTGTTAAGTATTCTTTAAAATGTAAAGAAATTACCTTCAAACATTTTCACTTTGATTATACTTTGATCAAGATATTGATTGTAACGGTCCCAAAAAGGTTGTTATACAGAATTTTGGGTACCCACTACGGTACTTATCATGATAATTAATTTTGAATACCATAACCAATAACTACATTAAGAAACCCCCAAATTTTGATTGCATTTGGACTCTTAGATAGCTGTTTTTTTAGCTTTAAGCTTGGAATGGTTAGAGCAGATGCAGCCATGATAGGTTTGTACAACGTTTCTATTATAAATTTTATATACTTCTTTCTGTTTATTGCATTACTATTAAAATCGTTAGATTTTGCATAACGCAAAACTTAGCACTCCATATGCAACATAGGTACAAAACCTAGAAAAAGTCACTTTTTAAAACACTTGAAATTGCTGGGGAGGTGTGCATGATTATTTGCCCGCATGTGTTTTGACGAAATTTATTCGAGGGAATTTTTCCATTTTTATAGCTGCATCGAAATACTTCGATAACCTTTGCATCAACCGCAACACGTAGCCACTTTTTCTATCTTTTTTGCGTTGAGATGTGGAAAGAAGGGGGGCAACTCCACGCAAACGTATAATCCTAGACAACAGCCGTTTATAGCGGCGAACATCTGCAAAAATTACACTTGTTCTAGAAGCTCGTGGAATTATTAGAGCAGGTCACCATGATGTTTGGGTACGCGTTTTCTATTACAATTTATTTATTTCTGTTTAGTGATTACTTATTTAAAAATCGTTAAGATTTGCATGTAAGCAAAAAACGTAGCAAATCCATGGCAACATAGTGTAAAAAAAACCTAGAAAATTCGACTTTTCTAGAAACACTTGCAAAAATGATAGGGGATGTTTGCATGGTAATTTGCACCATGTGTTTGACGAAAACTAGAGAGATTTTCATTATAGAGGCTGTATATATGTACAAATCTGAAAAATTAGACTTCTGAAAACACTAGAAATTGTTTGCCACCATTTTTATGAAGAGTTTACATTTTTATTTTGTAGTGATTACCGGGGAAAGAATCGCCTAAAATTTGCATCAACGATTTAAATCCAGGCAGGCTCATCAGCCATTGAACACAAAGGAGTCGAACACCGTTTAAACCATCCAAAAGGCTCCGATTACATGCAAAGTGTCCAATTTTGTTTAAAAGCATTAGTTTGACCCATTTGATCCAAAGTAGCTGTATCGGGATTCAGGCAATGCTAATCAACCATTGAAACACAAGGAGCCGAAAACACCATGAACCATCCAGAAAAAGCGTCCAGGAACCTCCAAAATGTCCACTTCCTGTTTTAAAAATCAATATATTGCAATATGGACAGAAAAGGTTAATTGGGGTTTCCAGGCACGCTGACCAACCAATCATACACAAAGTAGTTCGAAAACACTGAGAACCACCCAGAACCATCTTTGAATCTTGTCCACTTTTTGTTCTTAAAACAATATTTTACCATTTTGGACAGAAATGGCCGAATTGGGTTCCTGAAATGCTCAACAAACCTTAATACACAAAAGAGCCGAAAACAACGGGACCACCCAGACACCATCTGGGAATATATGGGCCACTTTTGTTTCAAAAAAAAATGCAATGATTTTGACCAAAATGGCCAGAAATGCTGATTTGGATTCCAGGCAATGACCTCAACAAACATTGTACCAACGGAGCCAAAAACAACCGGAATCATTCGAAACCATCTTCGAAACCATCCAAAGTGTCCACTTTGTTAAATATCATAGTTGAAACGCAATATGAACAAATATCTGAATATGGATCCAGGCAATGCTCATCAACCATTTGAAACACAAAGGAGCCGTAAAACACACCGGGACCATTAAAAACCATTTGGGAAATCTCCAATGCCCACTTTCTGCTTAAAAAATTTATTATTTTGACCATTTTGAACCAAAATCAGTAAATCAGGATCAAAGGCCAATGGTCTCAAATAGTATGAAACACAACGGAGCCCGAAAACAACCGGCACTATACCGAAACTCCCCCGACAACCATCCAAAGTGCTCATTTTTGTTTGAAAATCATTATTGACCATTTGAACCAAAATGCCGATTTGGGTTCCGGCACTGCTCAAACAGCCCTTCTAACACTAAGGGCCCCAATAATCCGGGACCATCGGATAAATCCCCTGGGAACCACCCAAATTGTCCACTTTTGTTTTAATTAAAAATCATTATTTTGAACCACTTTGAACCAAAATAGGTGAATTTTGGTCTTACAGAAAAGTTGTTACGTTTTTGCGTTGAATTTGCCCCTTTTTTGAGAAGTTTTTATAACGCAAAACGTAACAAACCATTGCTACACTTTGCGGTGTTACTACACTTTGCGGTGCTACAAAACGCGCAGTGGCGTCACTTGGTTGAGAGCCTGCAAATGACATTACAGTTCCTACCTTACAGCCAGGACAGTCATGAGCCACAGGGACGACAGCGACCGCTCCATGTGAGCCCATAGTGGTAGTAAAATTGATGATTTACTAGGTTATGGTTTAAGTGTGGATAATGAGATTAATTTCTTTCTGGGGTCATAGGTAATTGAATTAATTTCCCATATTTCCCACAATAGGGTGTTTTCGAATTCATTAACAACCATGGCGACAATGGGTTAACTGGGCACCTTTTACAAAGCGTATTAAGGATCCCCAATCATGTACACCTTTTTTGTCATAATGCAGGTTGCGTTTCTTCCAATTAATCACGTTACATCTTCCAAGTTTCGACAAGAATTTTGATACAATAATTTAACTCCCACCAAGGTCAAACTGTTACCGTATTTAGTTTTATAATTTTTTAATTTACCGTTATCTATCTTCCTCCCATGTCAAAATGACACAACTTGCAAAGTAGATATTTTCTTTATTTTGTTAGGTTTTGACTAAATAAAGTAACTGGCCACAATTTAAAAATGTGCGCCCCTAGATTTTTCCGAATTGATATTTTGGGCATGGTTATAAGCTTTATATACATTAGCCCTCACCTGAATTATTAAGCTTAAATCAGCGCGCTTATGGGTAATCTTAGAACATTTTGTAAGTAATGCCTCGCCAGCTGCATTAATTCAGCAGACGACGCAGAATGGCGTGAACACAGGTAAACACACGCCAAAAGGTGATTGGTTTAATATCAATGATTATGGTCTATGGGTATCATGTACTAAACACATTTGTTGATTAAAGTACGGAAAACTTAAAAGTTAGCCTACACATTACCTGGGTGTCTTTAGCCTTTCTTATTATTCTCCAACCTGCCTTTGTGTATGTTTATTTATTTTTTTTGTAAAAGGTATCTCTAATTCTTCTTTTCAATGGCCTAGACTATCATTTGCCAAGCAAATTGATGATTTTCAGATTTTCTGTAAATGTGCCATTGCCACTTTAAAAGGTTATTTTTAAGGATGTGTTGAATGGCATGGTCTATTTATGTTGTACATTCCAAATTCTATTCTTGTACCAATCAGTTTCGATCCAGCATAAATAAATAAATGAATTGTTTTAAAGTTGGGCTTAGGTTTTTCTGGGTACTGAACACCTTTTAATAGTTGTCCTGTTGTTTTGATTTGTATGCTATTCACAAATTTTGAAAAACCATGGTAAACGCCTAAAGCTTCTGGCACATCATTAACTATACAATTAAATACTAATAAGCATACTCTACTCCAAAAATCTTTAGAAAAAATCATCCAACGACATAATGACTACGCCCTTAATATAATACATACAACACATGTCTAACATCAAGAAACCATCCATTTGCCTATATACCTATATACCACAAGCACTATAACAGCATCCCCCACAGCCTCACATTTACATTCACTCACTCACATCCAAACACAGCGCTCACACTCAGCACACACTTTCCGTCCCCCTCACATTTGCACACATGCCCACACATACACACACACCTTACTAATAATACTAAGATTAAAATATTTATTTGAATTACTTTGCAAGATAATGATTCACTTACCTGGTAATGCAGATATATGACAAAGTCAAAGATAAAAATACAACATGAGCAAGTCATATTGGGAAAGTGAATGGGCTAATGTGTATCCAAGTACCTTGGGGCACACTTCCCTATGTCAAAAAATTTCCTTGAAGCAACCAAAGTGAAAGCATACATTGCATGTAGAATAGCAATACATTAAAGGATATTAATTTTCGCCAGTTTGTACTGGCTCAGAGCTGAATCATCGGCCCTTTCTTTCCAATAGTCCATCAAGGTACCTAGTTTTTTTAAATTTGTTTTGGTTGACCCAACTTCCAACTTAATCAATATAATTTTAAGTCAGCCAGTATACTCGGTGTGCCAGATATTTCACGGGGGGATTATTTTGGACATTGGCAGGCTGAATTTATTGGGTGAAAAAATAATTTACTGGGGCGCCCTTAGCCTAACCACTTTTTCGTTCTTTACTTAACTTACCTGGGCCCCCTCATGAAAAGGGGGTAAATTTCATTCCGTGGAATGGCGGCCGAAATTGTGGTGGAACCCCAATTCCGGGTTGGCGCCCTGCGGGTGTTTTTTTCTTGGGTTTTTGTTAGGGGTTGATGAAACGATGCGGCGAATATGATTTTGAGTAATTCTAGGAATAAAAGGATGCAAGTTAATTAAAATTAATTATCTCCAGTTAGCACTCTAGTATTGCATTACCTACTGTAACTTTGCCTACGGTATTGGCGATATTATTTTATTAATTCTATGATAAAGGATGCAAGGTTAATTAAAAAAATATCTCAAGTTGTCACTCGCGTTTGTGCAGTGCCTAATGCAAACTTGTCTGGCGTTAGCGGTGAATACCTGAATTTCATTAAATTCCTATAAAGGATAAAAGGGACGGGACCAGCGTTACACGGTGCCGTTTTTGATGCTCCTGACGTAATTGCGGCGGGCCGGTTTCAGGATTGATGACCTTAGTCTCAAATCAGCACGTTTGCGTTATTTCAGTGCAGTGACCTACTGAAATTGTACCCGTGTCAAGCGGCACCGGTATTGCGAATTGTCAATAAATGCTGAGCTTTAACCGCGTGCTAGTTTACTCCACATCTTGTGGTTTTGGTCTTTCCTCCGTCTGCGCTAAGAAAAAGCTACTCTTGGTAACTTACATATAAGGACCGTTTATTGGGGTTTCAGCTTTGTTAACCCGCAGATAAGACGCGTTACTTTGGGGTTCCGCTTTGTTATATCTCCATTTAACGAAGCGTTTATCCTCCCTCCAGTTAACGGAGTGTTATTTGGAGATAAGGGTTTCCCCTTATCTAAGGGATAAGAAGAACTGATACCTTGTGCTTCCATAGGCACCATTGCTAGTAATACGGAGGTTGCCTATTCGACTCCCCTGCCAATCGCACATGGGTTTTTTTAACACTTGCGTACGGCTGGACCTCTCCAGGGAAAGATTTGATAACTGGTTCGTCCATCTTAACCTGAGAACTAAGTAGTTAATAATTTTAAAATAAATATGGTGCTTATCCGCTAAGAAAGCGATGTGCACTTTTTCGGACCTAACACCTATGGCTACATCTAGCGCTCCTCTGCCAACCTGTCCGGCCCAAGCCGCACATGTTTTTTTTCAATACTTGTGTGCGCTGGCCATCTCCAGGAAAAGATTATTAATTTAGTGTACGGTTAATTTATTCCTATTTTTCCTTTTCTAGAGTTCTGATTTCTGTTAAATTTCGTATGTTTGACGTTGCACATAGTTAATTGCATTTTTTTCAGCGCATAGTACTTAGGAATACAGATATCGGATGATTAATTAAACCATAATATATACCATATTGGAGTTATCTCCCTTAAATTCATTAGTTTCAAATCGTTTATACATAAATCTTTTATGCCACTCCTTCCATAAAATCGATTTATTTCCAACTTTGATAGCAGGATTTACCCACAGGAACTTGACAGAAGACATCTATCTTCATTATTTTCTGTCTTTAAGGTATGCGGGGTCCATGTTGACCCAATATTGTTTTTTCGTGCGCCATTTTTTAACGGTAAATTATTTTTGCCCACAATTTTATGTAATTGCCTAAATATCAGTTGCGCATATTTTGGTGGAAAAAAATCAAATCGGCCATGGCGTTATTATGCTAATTACATTATTAAGCATTTTGGTGGCGCTATTCAAAATTTGTTTTGCCCCTTGAATCGTACTTGAGTAACTTTTTTAAATTTGTATTTCATTAATGTAAATGTATTTATGTTCTCCTATAATGAGCCAAATTTTATGGAAAAAGTCCTTCGGGGAAATGCTTTTTTCCCTTTTTTGGCGGGAGAATTCGGTGCGCGTTTCAAACATCGGTTTTTGGACCGCCATTTTTAATCGGTACAACCGATTTTATTCATTGTTTTCGTCTTTATTTTATCTGGGGCTCAAAATGTTGTCAATTTTGTTTTTTTAAAAAAGGATACGGGGGTTCGGAGAACTAAAAAGATATACTATATAGATTAAAAAGAGCGAATGTTTTCAAATGATCTTACCAAGTAATGTTAACTTTCTACCTTTCAATCTTTGCAAGTTGGATTGGATATTTGTTAGTCTATTCAATAAATTTACTTCAAACGTGTCTTTTTTGTCACGTGAAACGGTTGAAATCATAGCTCGCTTTTACTAGTATCCAAGTCCTAAATACAGTTATATGCGGATATGCCGGCTTGTCTGGCCGCCTTGGATAAGTTGTTATCAGGGTTTTATGTTTTGCTAGAAATTGTTCTCGTGATTGCGAATATTTCTTCGCGGGATATTGCTTTTCCGATAGGCCTACATTAAAATCCTTATCGTCGTCGTTGTCTCATATGGTATCAGGTGTACAATAAGGAAGACGATTAAACTCGCCCTTCATTTGTTTGCAAATTCAGATCTGTCGTCATGCAAAACAGAAGTATCTTATATGTTACGCTTCCTGACTTCAGATATTAATTAGGCGGGTATGCCGTGTGGTTGCTGGCTAAAAGATGACTATATCTTATATGGTAAAACTTACTTTATTTAACTATTCTGTTCGATCTCTTTCAATTATCATGCATCTCATTCAATTTTTCATATTATGCATCTTCGTACCGGTATACCCTGTTTTTGCAGGGACGCTACCTGACGAAAAGCAACGCTCGCTGTTGAATATTGTCCAACCTATATATCATATAGATGAATTTGCTCAACTTGAGGCGTTTTCTGAAGTTCAACGTAAGTTAAAAGATGATGCTGATGTACTTACCTTGAAGTACTGTACTGGGGAAACTTGGACCCAGCTTGACATCTGTGCATTTCAGTGGCTACAGCCAATCTCACAAGGAAGATAGAGCAGAAATTACATCCCTTTTGACAACTTCAGTGAACTCGCCGACAAACTTCGACGTTTCATCAATCCAAACGCCTATAATTTCGCCCTAATTACGGCATTATTTCTTCGAGACGATGTGACAGACGTGTGGTACCCTCCTCTTTGGCAGGTTAATTCCAGAAGTTTCTTTACCAACGAAGCCATATCCTACGCAAAAGACAAACTCGAGAAAAGCCTACGAACACGAAAATACTACGTACAGGAACCGTTGATGATCCTGAATATCGCACGGCTTGGTTTAGGGAAGATATTGGTTTGAATGAAATGCACGTTAAAGTATCTTCCGCTGAGGCTGGGCCTTCTTCTCTCCGAGACCAGCTTGATAATTTCCACTTGTTATCCCAGATTCTTACACGGTATGACACAGAAAGGTTCGCAGTCGATCTTCCAAGAGTTGCAGAATTGCGATGGGGCAGGAGAGTGAGTTTTATATCTCTTTCTCACACCATTTACGTGTCGTCTTGGCACACAGCGCCGCCCATTGTTAAATTACGTTCAGAAAGTAATTTGAGCCACGCGATCTTGGCAAATCTTCACTGCGCTAGGGAGTTCACAAGCTTTCGATGGTAACATGGCCAAGTGGCGGTAGACGTTTCATATAGAAGTCCCATTGATGCAAATGAGGTATTGCTATTCATTCCGTCAAGCGCTACTGCACAACGCCATACAGCGCATGGCATCAATTGTAATACCTCATTTGCATCAATGGGACTTCTATATGAAACGTCTACCCAAGTGGCTGACACGTACACAACAACTTGTTAACATATTCGGACCCGGTCAAATAGGGTTGATTTGGATTTTTTGTACACTGGATATTGCGCAAAATACTTGGCCTATCGTAACGATTTACGCACCAAAATATTCCTAACTAAATTGTCTAGTTAGCTGACTAGTTTATAATATAGGTTTATATTTCGAAAAAGACGAAAAAACGTGAAAAATACGTAACAAATTCTTACCTTATTAGCTGGCTCAATTCTCGATTGCTGCTGTCAAGTCATGCCACACGCCATGCTTACAAAAACTAGTGAGCTAGTTGGTCTTTTTTGTCAGGAACCCATTTCTAACATCAGATCGACCACCTGATTCGTCGTTTTTGCGATATTCAAGGTACCGCGAAACCGTTTTTTCATTCCTTGTTTAGCTAACCGCAGAGCCTTTAACACAGCGTCTGGCTGCTAGGGAGTCCCATGACGTAGCGCATGTCTAAGAATAGCCGGCCAATTAGCGATGCGGAAACGGAATTGGTGGCGCTGTGTCCCAGCAGTACAGATTCTATGGGAGCGTAAATGGTGTGTTCTCTCTGTATCTCTTTTCCGCTAGTCAAAGCCTTGTGCCTTTTTCTTCCATCATATCAACAAGAAAATCAGAAAACAAGAGACAGGACAAAGACGTCCAAGAAACTCACACACACTCAACTTAACTCAAACAGTGTAGAAATTATTATGGGGGTATATACAAAAAGAGGAAGAAAATGCGCAAATAGGCAAACTATAATTACATAATTTATACAAGTGTGAAAAACTAGTCCCAACAGTTTCAGTGGGGAAACCACAACAAGAATACCCAAAATTATACAGAGCGATGAGTAAAAACAGCAAAGATAAGAATAAAATCATCATCCCAACTTTCATGGCATGAAGACAAATATATTATACATTACACATAACATATTTTATATCTGAAAATTCATTTATGATTTCTATCATCAACTAGTGAATTAAAGACATATTTTTCTTTTACACCTTTTAAAATCTTCTTTTCAGAATTAACGTGACACGATTTTTAGTAAAATACTACTTGTCTCACAAGAACTAGCATAATGAAGTCATGACCTGTAGCCAACATATTGTTGCCAATATAATCGACTTTTGGAAAGTTATTTATAAAGGTTCTCTTAGAGAAAACGTGATGCAACTTAAGTTTACAATTGGCGCTTCAAATATCGCATATTTCTATACTTCATTTACAATCGAAAGTTTCTATTTCTGTTTGTTTGAATACATGTAGTGCGGCCCTTTTATGGCAGAACTACGTAACTCGAAATTTTGACTTTTTGAGATAAAGTTATTTCTGGGCAATTTGGGGGCACTGCTTTCATTTCACAAAGTCTTACATGCCAGAAATGCTTACCATTCTGAAGGTATTTTTTCGGCAAAACTGCGTATCTCTTAGTTACGTGTCATTTTCTCTCAAATTCGCCTTATTATTTCATGGCAAAACTACGTAACTCAGAGATACGTAGTTTTGCAATAAAAATATTCTATGAGTGCCGGTATTTTGCTATACAAATTAATGGGACTACAGATGCTCAGATCAAACTAAAAAAGCATAAGATCAAGCTAAAATGTTTGTAAATAACACATATCAAGAATTATATTTCTTTTGTAAAGTATATTTTGTGTTCAGCCATTGATATATAGCATGTGTATTTTGCCATAACTGCTTTTTCCTAAATTTATATGGCAAAACTACGTTACTTGACAAATTGTGTTGTAATTCTGAAATTGTTTAATCATTAACCCTCAAAATTGATGGATATACAGAAATTATATGATAAATATATTAAATGTATTCAATTCAGCTAATTTTTAATGTATAAGAAAATGCAAACGGGCAAACTTTAAAGGTAAATATCTCAAAAGGCTGATTTTTGAGATACGTAGTTTTGCCATATAAGGGCCGCGTGTATCATAATCTTTTTCAACCGATATGACAGAAAATCGTTTATACAATGCTCAACACCATACTCCTAATTTCATATGAAACTCATAAATACCACGTAAATACCACAAACCACAAAATACCACGGGAATGCCTCTCTTTTTTAAATACGATCTGAAGTATTACCCTTACACAGGAAATAAACATGCAGCACAACTTTTTAATTGCCATGTTGTCAGCCATCAAGGATCAAAAATGTATTGCGCATTAAAATCTAGTACATGTACTGTAATGATCATTCATTTCATAATTTCATAACGTCTAAGGCTTCAGGAAAGCAGCAAAGCTATATAGGCCTATATATACAGACTGTCCCAATAAAAACTATACAATCAAACTAAAAATTATAAAAAATACAAACTGTACATTATTG